>CAAKHB010000222.1:17408-30943 GCA_901007665.1 Aeoliscus strigatus | reverse complement strand
ACACACACACACACACACCTGCATCAGTCACACATGCACAGCATTGGCCCACTTGTTTGCATTCCCTGCTGCATGACATCACTGCCTGGGGTCAAAACGCCACAAGCTCATTGGTCGGCTGTAACGGAATTGCTGATCGGGTCCAAAGATCACAAAGTTGTGCCAAGAGGTGACATCAGCGTGTGGACATTAGCCAATGGCTGAGAGATGCCTGGGTGACTCTAAAGCAACATCCTATCTGCACACAGACACACACACACACACAGACACACACACACACACGCGCAGCAGCTAATGCAGCGTGGCCGTCCAGCTGATACTGTATGCCACAAAGGATTGGAAACAGCTGAGAGTAATTTGCGTTGTGTTCTGGATCTCTGGGTCGTATTGATTCATTTCCTATTTGACTTCATGCTGTGACGACGTGGTGCGTGTCGGCTCACCCCCACAGGAAGAGGGTCTCAGTATTTTTATGAATTGGAACTTCTGATTCGATTATCTGATCATTCAGACAGCTGATGAGGTGTAGAAACACTCCCCAACATGAGCACACACATGGATTCATGTATTCACCAGTGACTAAGTATCATCTCAGCCCAGGAGCATGTTATCTATCAGAGAAGCGGTCTAAAGGTACATTTCTGTTCCATCCCTGCCCCCGCTACCTGATCACTGATCACATGATCGTGATCAGTGATCAGGATAAACTAGAAACCAGACCTTCTCACTGAAGACACTCAGTTCTCTCCATCTACTGTATATGTAGAATGAATTCATTTGTTTCACAATGAATCAGTAATTACAGTCATTTCAGCAGTCAGGAGCCAGGGATGGAACCAGCGACCTGCGTTCCCCAGATGTCCACTCTCCGGTTCCAGCCCTCCATGTCTCCTGTTCTTGCCCGTTGGTTCTCATCAACATCACTTCCTAAGTGTTCTCTGGCGACATACGCTGGAAAGTGTCTTCTGGAATGTCGAACTAACCCCGGCGGCCTTCAGGAGAAATATCTCCACCTCCTGGACTCAGGACATCTGGTCATGGGGGTGATGGTCATAAAGCTTCCACCTCCACATATCGTCACTCTCCTGACACTCCGTGTCCCCCAGCTCTTCCTCCATCCATGTTTCCAGTCCAAACTATTCCAACATACACTTCTGTCTCAGTGACTGTGTCATGTGTTTAGAAACTGTGGCTTCAGTTCTTCTTTTTTCAGATAAATCCACTGAGTTCTTTGGTAGTAACCTCGACAAACACCATCATCTTATCTTGCAGTTAAAACATCTGCAAAGGGTAGAAGACGCTTTGATGATTTAAAGCCACCTCAAGAACCCACTAATAACACATTTCTGCTTTATCTGTGCAAAAACCTGTAAATGTAGTGGGGGGGTTAACGCTGACGGTGACTTCCTGTAAGCAACCAACAGGCTGTTTCCCACTCTTTCCAGTCCTTCGACACTAGAATGTCAGTCAGTAGCGTCACACGTATCATACAGAGAATATGAGACGTATGCGTGGGCACTTCAGGTTCAGGTTCAGCTGCAGCATACTCGTGTGTGTTCACGTGGGTACGTACGAAGGGAGGAGGGTACGTGCATGTGTGTGTTCGTTGCCCCAGTGCGGCTCAGCTGAGTGACTGAAGGTTAAAGGACAAAGACAGACGTAATGAGTGAGCCACCTCATGATGGGCAGCCCTTCATGTACGTCTGCATCTGCCAAGTTCATCCTGGAAACCCCCCTTTTGATCAACTGAGTGCTTTCCAGTCCAAAGTGTTTGAGCTCTCATTAGGAAATCACACACACACACACACACACACACACACACACACACTGATGAGTCATCTGTCTTTGAAATGTCACTTAATAAACTCTGACAGACCAGACCCCCAGAGAGTTTCCCATAAAAACTTTCAGGGAGCACCACAGGAGGCCCCATTTATTGCCTTAGCGATGTGGATAAAAGGCTGCCCCAGCGGCCCCCGTCAGACTCCACAGAGTCCTGCTCTAAACTTGACTGTGTTCGGAACAAAAGCTGTTCAGCTCCACTGTTTTACTGGCTGCTGGAAATGACCGACAGTCTGTAACCCTCTGTCCACTGCATGAAACTCCCCATAAACACCTGATCATCTTCACGGTTACAACCATGACTTTGTTGACCTCAGTCCTTCTATGGTTGAAACACACAGTTATAACGTGACATGTGGGCATTACAGTAAGCCAACATATCTGTCCCTGACTCCTCTGATACAGCCAGAAAAAGATGAAATTGTCTGTGAGCCTCTGCTGGAAATTAAGTATTTAGTCACAGTGAAGTCCAGGGGTTTTTTAGGGGGGTTTTGTTGTGTCAAATGTGAAATGCCACCATATGGACACACAAGATATGCACTTCCTGTTTTCGCTTTCATTTTCCCCTACTCTTGAATGTAGTGGGGGTGTTACACAACGACAAAGAGCAAAGGCTCAAACGGACTTTGCTCATTAGCCAGAGACAGACATTTGACAAAAAGCCCCCATTGTTTGGGGCTGAGGGATGCGCGGTATGTGGTAAGTCATGGGTGGGTGAGTGGCAGGGCTGAGGATAAGACTCCTGCTCGTCCTCGTACGGGACTGCCTGGCACCGATCCCACTGTACATGAGGAAGCATGAAATCCCAGCAGACGCTGCAATCATGTTTCAAACACACACGTACAAACAGCCACAGTCATGTCATCGGGACACATGATGCCCCCTCCAGCCTACCTCGCAGAACCGTTTGCCTGGTGATAGCCGGTGTGGTTGGCAGGCACTGAGGGAGGAGTCCGTATGCCCCCTTGGCCCCCTTGGCTTTGACTCTGCTTTTTGGCATTGGGCCTGGTGGAGAATGCAGAGGGGGGGTGAAAGTGCAGCTTTAAGGAAGCATGTCAGTAAGATGGTGGTAGACTTGGAGAGATTATGGTCTCTGTGGTTCATCCACACATGTATGTAAGGTTAGGGCTGTCAGCCTGGTGAGATCATTCATAGGAGACTGTGGGTTGTTACAGAGTGTACAGTTATCACGTTGTTTTGATACTTCAAATACCATGACATATTTTACAGTGTATTTATTGTAGGACTACTACTACTGCTACTACTACTACTACTACTACTACTACTACTACTATTATTATTATTATTATTGTTGTTGTTTTTGTTGTTGTTATTAAGAAGAAGTGACTGACACAATTACCATTATTATTACAGACTGGTGGATTATTGTTGGATTCTTACCTTTTTGCATGTCAGAAAGATTTTAATAGTGTACACAGTAACAGTATACTTTGTATACATCAGTCGTTTCATGGCTTCATCAGACTGACAGTAAAATACGTCTGCTTTCTATAAAATGAATTGCACTTGTTTGTGGACATGATGTTTATGTCACATTCATCTGTCCTGTCAGCTGACGTTTTGTTTTTTTTCCTTGAAACAGACGTCCATATCTGTCAAAGAAGCTCTGCCAAGTTGGATGTGTTGCTCTGCGTTTACAGATGGGCTTTGTGGTGTTTGTAGCCTGGAAGCGGTGTGACAGCCCAAGTACGGTGAGCAGAAAGCTGACTTACAGCTAGTGAAATGAAGAGAATGACATTTAAAAAGGACTCAGAGCGTCACCGTGTTCATTATGACACATCCTGTACATGCAGAGACCATAAGGACTTTGTAGCACCAAGTCACTATCACCTAAAAGAATGAAAACCTTGATGTTGCATTATTTTGTGTTCCAGACAGACTGTACAAGCTTCCAACATGTCCAAAGCTGCTTTACATTCAATTCATCTCATGCATGTTCTGTTGACGATTGTGTGTCTGTTGTTGATCTAGATATGATTTGTTTGCCAGCTTGTAGATAATGCAAGACAATGAAAGAGACTGACACATATAATTGTTTATTTGTAGGCCAGTAATTATTGATAATTACAGCAAATGCTACCTGGGTCAGTCCTTCATGAAATAACTCAGAGTAATTGGCCAATATGTGATTACTTTAATTAATATGTTGTGTCATTCATCATTTTGTGATAAGTATTATATTTAATCCATCGTAATAGACGCTGATGAACTGATGAAAATGCTGTTGGTTCTTGTGAAGGCGACATGAATGAATTACATTGATGCAAACTGTGTCCAAGAAAACACTGGAACACACGTTGAGTCAGAGGCTCAAACACTATTTTCCTGCTGGAAGTCACAGGAGTATTAAAACAATCAATTAATACTCCACTGCATTTTTTATGATTCCACAAAGAAAACTTGAATTTGGAAGAATGGACAAAGCAGATGACGTCACATCTACCCAAAGTATACCAACACTACTTGGCTTTGGCTACTTTACTTTTCCATAAAGGTTAGTACACGCCCACTGATTGGTGCAGAGAGAGGGTCATCACAATCACATCTAATTCAACACGCTGATATGTGCAAAAACCCCCAAAAACAAACAGGGGCTTGACAACAAACTACAGACGTTTCTGTAGTTACCAAGTCCACCATCGCCCTGATGCCCTCCGTGGTGCAAGTGATTGAGTTCAGTCCAAGACCAAGGATTCTATAGGAGCAACTGAACATTTGCATCAACAGTGTCAGTGGTCTGAACGTCAGTGTTACCTCAGCGCTGTTTGGCTCTAGGAGCTGCAGGATTCACACCGTCACTGCTCCACTTTGCAGCCGGTCTCAACTGTTACTGTGGTAACAGTAGTTTATGTGAGGTCACACTGACCGTTTGCAGATCGGGGTCTCAGTGTGATCTGTTCTGCTGACGGACTGTCGCGTTGTAAGTGGATCCACGCTGTTGCACATTTTAAGTTGTTGTGCTTTAAATCTTTGGTCTGGACTTAAAACGAGGTCGTTTCACAGAGCCATTGCCATGACGACCCCAGTCCCAATGAGGAGGTATTGGATTCTTTCTTGAGTTGAAAACGTTGGGCCTGTTGCTATATATAGTGCAACATTAGTGTGATCATAACCAGCCTGATAAAGTCCTTTATGTTTAGGTTTGTGTGTCAAGTGGACACTGAAGGAGGTGGAGGAGAGGTCAGCACAGCAGGAGCTGAGCGGAGACGAAGACCAGGAACACAATGAGAAATTAAAAAATGCATCAGATGTGAAGCTAGATAGACAAACAGACAGACAGACAGACAGACAGACAGACAGACGGACAGATACTTTATTGATTTGAAGTGAGAAATTCACACTTTACTTTTACTTGATGGTATTCAGAGCGTGTATTTGGTTTTCAAAGGTGTATTCCTCATTAAAAGTCAGCAGGCAGCAGGTGAAAAAATGAAGGCATGTGACATTTATCAAAATTTGTTTTTCCATATGAGCACTAGAACTACCTACAGGCAACTGGCCACTATAATAAAACACTTTCATAAATGTCATAATTATGCAAAAGCTGCACTTTCAAGTATTAAACTATGAAGAAAAAAAATCATTTCACTAGAAATGATAATATGCGACCTGATTAGGACCAGCCGAGCTGGTTAGGACTGTAAATATAAAGAAATGAATATCAGACTGCTGACTAATCAGCATCATATTATAACTGATCATATGACCAATATGCTGACGCATCATTTTCCTGCATTCATTTGTCATGAGCATGTGAGTTTGATAATTAGTTCACACAAAACAAACAGACTCCTGACTTGGGTCGGAGACGTTCTGCTGTATAAACACACGTTTTTCATTGTTTAGGTCCATCGTCCAGACGGGTCAGAGAAACATGCTTTTTGCGTCTGGAAGGTGAATCCACATACCTTTTGTATCGAGGTGTCATTGTGCCACCCCCGACCTCCAGCCTTCGACCTTTTCCCCCTCGATGTCTCATGACAACAACAACAACAACAACGTCCATGCTGTGTTAGCGAGGATGGACGGAGGTTTATCTCGTAGCTCTGCATTGAATCTTGCTGCCGTGTTTCAGGTTTTTTTTTCAGTTCTAGGTTTTTTTTTCGTTTACTTCAGTCAATAGCAAAAATCACACAAGGACTGTCTCTTCCTCTCTGGTTTTGGTGAATTTCAGCGCCACCTGTAGGCCTGGAGTATGAACTACAATCAATGTGTTTACAAAGGACCCATTTGGATGCAAATGTTCTTGATACAGAGCCAGGGAAAAGGGACATGGCCTCAAACTGCCCTGATAGACGTTTCAGAAAGTAAGGGCGTCCTCACTTTTGTAATGTCCTCAGTAGGACTGAGCATGCACACAAACACACACACACGTGTGATTGGAGTGCATGGCGTGTGCACGACACAATAAAATAACACACATAAGAACAAATGTGAGTTTTGAGCACTTTAGTTTTTTCCATTTTCAACACACATAATGGAACTGACCTCAGCAGTTCCTCCACAGCTGCGGCTTCAAACACAGATGAAAGCGGTGGCGTTCCCATCCGCCATTATCTGCCTCAAACAGCTGTCTCAGTGGTCCTACGTACACATATCTGGACTGGATGCAACAATCCTCTGAGGCTCTTCCACATTCGCTGAGGTCCTGATGTCAGAGAGAGAGATATGACGATCGTGTGAGAGTGACACCTCAGAGCGCGTAAGCTGCGGTGCTGGTTTGCATTTTTCGGTGAGCTTTGATATTTAAAAGTCAGTATGGACTGTGATGGAGAGTAACAATGAAAAGAAGCAAACAAGGGGCTGGGAGGGCGTGGCAGAGAAGGAATCCGGAACTGCTCAATGTCACACTAGGGAGCGCTGATGGAGGAAAAAGGGGGGATGGGGAGGTTAGAAGGACAGGTTTGTCAGGGTGTTTGTGGAGATAGAGGAAGAGAACAACAGGACGGAGAAGTGAAGCTGAGAGGACAGACACACACTGTACACGGTCATATCAAACCTCCTCTGTTCTCCTTTCCTTCTGCCTCCACATTACACACGTGTGGAGTATCGCTGTAGAGAAGCTGGAGGTGAACACCCCTGCTCATCCTCCACCACCAAATCTGCTCACAAGCACGGGAGTCCAACAGCGGAGGAGGAAGGAAGTAGGGCACGTCTGCAGATTTAATGAGGCAAAGAAACGCTGTGTGACAAGCTTATGTTTTCTCCTCCAGCCGAGCTCCTCGCTACAGACGACAGGCTCCATTCTCTGCTGGCACACTCAGACTCAGACGTGGTGGAGGCCATCGTGCACGTTTTCTTTCATTTGTGATGTTTTTTGTTTTTTTTGTGGCTTCTCCTTCACAGTGGAGTGCAGGCAGGAGAAATGAGTCCCATCTACTGCGTGTCACACCAATCACATTTTACCAGGGTTTTTTTTTACTAGGTAATCTCATTTAGGAGGCTTACAGTGCATTAAATCTTAAACCCTTTTTTCATTTCCGATATGTTTTAGGTCGAATCGCTTGAGGGAAACTACAGGCAACAGTGGTTATCATATTTGACAAAGAAACACGAGCTGGCGTGTAATTGGTGGTGGAAACAAACAGCTGTTACTCGCACAAGGAGACAACAAGTGAATGTTGTATGTTGCTACATGATCATGAGGGCAAAACAGAGCCGAGGACGGAGGATGGTTGTCTCCACATGGCATCATTCATCCACAGAGCTTAGTGACGATCCACTCAAGCATCAGTCAGCTGGTACAAGTCACTACGAGCGTCTTCGTTCTTCGGGAGGACCCAGCATCGGCCTCAGCCGAGGACAGACGCAGACATGACAACGATGTGTCCAGAGGCAGACGTGTATGTGGCTAATTACAAGCTGGAGCAGCCGTCATAAGACCGTGTTTACCATTCGCCACAAATGTCGTCCTCATGCTTTGCATGGTTTCAGCCATTGTATCTGTAATTGAAGACATGGGTTGTTTTCAACAAGGTGGCCATGTTTCACTGACCTTGCGAAGAAAACAAATGTAGAAATGACTTCGGTGGGTGTCAGTGAGGCAGACGTTTCCAGTTGTTGCAGTGTGACGCTGTGGTTTGTGGCGAGCGTGACGCTGGTTTAGATAAACACAGGAGAAAAGCTGCTCTCGTGAGGATTTTTGGCTGCAGTCATTTCACTCAGCTTCAACTCCTACTTCGCCTCAAGAGGCTGAAAGAAACATCCCCACTTGAAATGTGACGAGAGTCACAAAAGTCTGAAGTTTCTTCTCCAGCTGTATGTCAGACAAAAGTCACTGTCAATTAGTGTGTGTTTTTTTTTTTCTCTGTCTCTGTCAGAAATGAGAAATGCATCTCATCACAGCAGGTGAGGTGAGAACGAAAGACGGATGTTGCTCCGAGTGCTTTTGATTGCTGTCTGATTACAGGTGCTCCTGGCAGGAATGGAATCTGTACCTTCTTTTACACACACAAACACACCATCTTCACATCACTGAGTTCATTAACAGCTGAAATCTGCCCCCACATGACGATCAAAGCTGATGCATGTTTGATCAATCAAACACACCAAACGTACTTACAACAGCCACTAATGCTCCTCGTCCACAACACGGTTCCAGCACTGTTCAACTCAACTTGACCTGGGATGTCATCAGCAGGTGCCCGTCTCTGACGGGCTGCCGGAGGGAGAGGGAGTCGCACGCGCTGTGGTCCGTCTGTGACGTCCAGACGTTTGTGTGCTGGGGGGGGCGGATGCGCAGAGCAGAGTTTGGTCTCTCCGATCGTGTCTCCTGCATTGTTCATGTGTTTGTGTCACGTAGGAAACGACATCCCCACTCACATGAAGGAGGGACTGAATCAGAAGGGAACACAACCTGTGTGTGTGTGTGTGTGTGTGTGTGTGTGTGTGTGTGTGTGTGTGTGTGTGTGTGTTCCACGCTTCAGAAGGGCCCTCTGCTTTGGCTCTGATATGGATCCAAGGACGTGAGGAAGGATGTGGGTGTGAAACAGGAGAGACGAGTGGACCTGAGCACAGAGTGATGGAGGGGTGTCGGTGTGGGCGCTGGGGGTCTGGAGGCCCCCACCATGCCGACGTGTCCCCAGGCATCCCTCTAGAGTTACCCACTCTCTGTGGCTGTGGCCAGCAGGTCTCACATCATGCCGTTTATCCAGCGGTAACCTGATAGCCTGGACTCGTCCCACGTTACCGTGGCATCTATGCGTTCACTCAGTCATGTACCCTGTTTCCCTCACACCTCCTTCACGTCCTCCCCCAGCTTTTTATTACAGGTCCAGTGTTGTTAATGGGAGACGCGAGGCGCCAACAAAACACAAATCAAGTATCGCTACATTGAAGTGGCGCGGTGACAACACCACTAATGGCGGTCTGTGTGTATAGACTCGGCCATTTACTTCAAGAAAGAGACAGTAAATATAGACAAAGAGTGAAAGAGAGGAAGGCGACTTCGGTTTGTGTCCCTCATGTACGAGTCCTTCCGTTTCTTTCACGTTCACCAACAGGCATTAACGTCTTTCCATCTCCTCAAAGTAGATTGAAATATGTAAAGACCTTTCAATCTGCCCGCCCTTGTTTTATGTATGTGATTAAATCGGCCACACCGCTAGGAAATGAACCCACTGAGTGATGCTGTAGATCTATTGATTTTCTGTCTCTGCCTCCCTCTCTTTCTCCTCCACCACCTCCATGAAAGAAGCCAGCTGGAGTCTGCGTATGAGCCCCTGAACCTGAGGTGTGACTCCCCACCAGGGGACGAGGGTACGGGGGGGACACCAGTCAGGGTATCAGCACCGCTGTCTACATGTGGACGGATACGCACCAACAAAGCGTGATCGCCTCTGTTCCAGTATCACCTCGGCCCGTGAAGGGTTCCGAGCCCCCCTCTGGGCATTAGGCTGTTTGTGTGTGTTCTTGAGGGGATTTTCACCGCCTGAAATAGAAGTTACTCATCAGCACTCTGAGAAAAGCGACAGACCCGTTTGTACTCAATCATCACTTTGTAGGCTTATCAGAGGCCACGCATGGAGCCGCAGTCAGAGGCTGTCCTCACGCTGTCACCGCGGCCCCAGCCTCAGCTCACAGGCTCACCTTAGATAAGTCAAGGGGGAGGACAAGCTAGTGGGCTCCTTCTTCACCCCAGATGTTTAGATGTTGTACTCATCACTGCAGCTGACTGAGGGTAAACTAGAAAAACAAAAAACAAAACAGGATGTGTTGAGGACTACCAAAGTAAAATACTCGTTAATGACTCGTTGATGACTTGACATTTCAAAACATTAATCTCAAGGTGAAATGATCTCGTGAGGATGTTTACGTGCTCATAAAGACTCTCCGATTAATGTGACATGTGCCTCTAGTGTAGCACCAAATGAATGAATGAATCTTCTACTTTTGATTTCCATGTACTCTGGTAAGACAGTCAGCGCTGCCTCTTGCTCTATTGATCTTTCTCTTCATGTTTAGTGTCGTACACACAGCATCCCGGGCCCAAACCCGTAAATCCATCACACTGCAGTATCCTCAATGACTGGTCCCAATCCTCCCATCATATGTACATTGGTTAATTTATATCCTCTGCCCTCCAGCTGCTCCACCACACACCGACCTACCCTGGAGAACACTGACCTACATGGGCAGAGAGGGTAAATGTCTCCACGCTCCCAGAGCTGTTGTCACGACGGCAAAGCGGCTGGGTCCGACTAATTGTGGAGACAATCATTATCACAGAGCGAAGTAAAGTGATGAAGGAACAAGTGAGGTGAACAACCCGTCCCAGACAAACTCACCGGACGCTGAATGAGATGATGAAAAAGAGACAATGCTGTGGCCGGACTCCAACGGGAAAGGGATGTGAATGCAGATAGACGGAGAGTGGAAAAGAGAGCGTGAAAATGGGAAAAGAGTGGAAAAAGAAAAAGCCAGGGGGCTAATGGGCTCGTGGCTAATCAATCCTGAGTGATGGCCACTTTAGAGTGGGTCTGGCTGACAGATGGAGACCATCCCTCTGTTTTAGCTCTCCCCTGACTCCCTGGCTCCTAACTCAGCGTAGCCAAGCACATCAGCACCCACCCCGGCCATGCACCTCCCAGAGGGCATCTGAAATCACGCACATGCAGCACACATATGGACACACACTCAGGCCAGCTAGCGTCTGTCAGTGCGTTTGTCATGGGAGAAACGACCCGATCAGGAGTCCGTCCCGTCGTTTCTCTGAAACAGAGCAACATCAGTTGTAGATTGATTCTCCATGAGGATTGATTGGACTAAATGATGAGAGGGATCGATTGCTGTGGATGGTGAATGAGGAACTACTCAGGCAGCCACATGCTACGTTGGGACACTTGTTTCCAGTCAGCGGAAAGGCTGATAATATTCTATCCATGTCAGATTTCCACAAATATCAGAGATGTGCCATTGCTACAAAAAAAGACAGTTTCCACGTTTCATAAGTGCATGAGTGGGCACAGGCTAAAAACTGGAACAAAGGAAAGAGTGTTTGAGAATAAATACTAATGCTAAATTATTTCATAGTTACCTCTGAATCCTCCATAAATATACACTACTGTTCAAAAGTCTGGGGTCTTCCAGACAGATCAGATTCACTTTTGCAGCTTCACTAATCAACAGTTTCATCTGTGCAAACATAATTGTGCAAACGTTTTTTAATCCCCATTCACCTTTTAACATGATTAGCTAACAAATTTTGTAGCATTAGCACACAGGAGTGATGGTTGGTGCCAACGACCTCTGTAGGTGGACATAGATTTCACATTAAAATCACATGTTCCCAGCCAGAATAGAATTTACCACCATGTACGAGTCTGGACGTTTCTAAGTGATCCCAAACTTTTGAACGGTAGTCTACGTAGAAGTCCTGTGTGAGCCCCTCTGGGGTTCTGGTCACTACCATGAACCTTTCTTTGTCATCTCTTTATCTTCTTGTGCTTTTTGTCTTATTATTGTGCAAAAAAACCCCAAACGGTACTGTTCGATGTGTAGACAGCGTAGCAGCTGTATTACCCCGTAACAACATCGATCGCCCATGCACACCGACCTCTCTACCAAAGAACTGTGCTGAGAGGTTGCTTTATGATCTTGTACTGAAACTGAGCCAAGGGGTCCAGAACAGGGCTGAGCAAGAACGTCGGGTCGTAAATTGCTCTCTACTGGCCTGTTAAAAGAGATTAAATGGAGGAAAGTTCAATTCCGTGACAGGCTGCTCGGACAGGGGGTGGACGGAGGCAGCTATCGGCTCCCATCAGCCAGCGGGAGGGAGGAGGGGGACACCACCACCGGCGTGCCACATACTGATAGATAGGCAGTCGCTCTCTGTCCACCCCAGCGGTGGGGAACGGTGGGCTCGGTCATGACCGCAGCCATGGAAGCTCCTAACAGCTGCAGAGGTTCGGTTGCTACCGGGTGCTGGGGTGCTGCCGTGTGTGTGTGCACACGTGTGTGTCACTCATACTTTCTTTTGGCGCGCTTTGAGTCTACACTTCACACAATCAGCGTGTCGTCCATTTCGTCCCGTGCCAGTCGTCCTACTGGAGAACAGCTGTGTTTTCCTCACCCAGCTGTCACGTCAGCAGCCCGCCGGTCAGACATCCAGTCAGGCTGCAACACAATTCTTCCCCTGGACTTTGCTGGAGCTTAGATCATCCACTTCCTGAGCCACAGAAAAGGGTCAGAGCACAAGCCACAGATGGCACTACGTCGACTGAGCTTTGAAGAAATCCAACTCTGCTCGGGGGCGGAGAGCTACAAGGTCGAAAAGGCAGAGCGAGGGGAAAAAGAAATGGATCTGGCTCGAAATGAGCGTGAAAAGTAAGCAGAGACAGTCCGTTTGTTTCCACAAGCCAGCGCACACATTGGAACACATCCATTAGGACGGGGCCAGGGAGAGTGTGCTGAACAGATCATTTGAATATGTGTTCATCAAGTGAACGGTTGTTTGCAGTGATGTGTACGATCTAATGCTCTACTCACACTCTAGTCTA
The DNA here is from genome assembly GCA_901007665.1 of Aeoliscus strigatus. Lineage (NCBI taxonomy): Eukaryota > Metazoa > Chordata > Actinopteri > Syngnathiformes > Centriscidae > Aeoliscus > Aeoliscus strigatus. The sequence goes on along the minus strand of CAAKHB010000222.1, from coordinate 18,083 downwards.
ATCCATCGACATGAAAAGTAAAGTCTGCTTTCCTGACGCTCACCTGCTGGTTCAGTTAATTCAACGGAGCTGCTCTGCTATTATTATCCCCGTCCCTGAGAAGGAAAGGAAGAAGAGGCTGTCAGGCTCAATAATGAAGCCTTTGGTAATTAAATTAGCTGATTGGGGACAGGTATATAAAATTAAACTCAGAGGAAATAGCCAAGAGGATCCGCTCATTGTTTCATTCTTAGCCCTTTTTAGTTCTAACGGAGATGGAACCTCTGGCCTGAGTGCAAAAGTAATTAGTGACATTCTCCGTCGCATTACTGTAATCATTTCTAACACACTTTTTAAAAATCATTTCCTCGTGTATAAAAGGTTATCACATTACAGGGTTAGTACTCAGCCGTGTACTACAGCTACGTGTGTAGCTGTTGGTGTTTCCGTTCATGTGACAGCGGTCAGTTCAGACTCAGTTAGGAAATCTTACTGAAGAGTTCAGTTCTTTCAAATCTGCACACATCGTTCTGATTCCGTTCTCCGACATGGAGTAAAATGGATGCAAGCTTACGTGTTCGCATTCTATTGACAACGGGTCTCAGGATGAAGGAATCTGAATTTGACTTTGTTGCATCCGTATAAACCCCCACATAACCCCCCCCCCCCCCCCCCTGCCACAACCCCCCCCCCCCC
>CAAKHB010000222.1:0-12728 GCA_901007665.1 Aeoliscus strigatus | reverse complement strand
GCCCCCCCCCCCCCCCGTGTGTCCATCAGGGGCTACAGCCTTTTCCTGTCTGTGGGGAAGAGGAAACTATAGGAAACAGGATGAGCCTCCTGGGCAGGAGGGGTCAGAGAGCGCTGGGAGGGCGGACTGAGAGGATGACGACCCTGGAAATAAGGGAGCGGACCACGGATGCACCATTATCATTCCTTGTCTACATGGTGGAGTGTAGATAGTGACATAGAGCTCTTGTGTTTTAAGAGGGAAGCTACAGGCAAACCTGTCTTTCTCCCCAATACAATTATAAAGGCCGCCATGTATTCATCCAAACATTTACTGTACCACATACTGTGTACACGGTCCAGGGGAGCATGAGTTAATTCCAGCTGATGGGCTGGAGACAAATGTAACACTGGTAAATGCAACTATGGTCGCAATTATCACTGACAGAGGATCCATCTTTATGACGCTCCGCTTCAGGTGTAATGGTAATTATATAATTCAAGCAGGATGTTGAAATGAATGCACTCCTAACCAGAAAGATCTGCCTTGAACGTCGACCCATCTCAGAGGACAGAGAGATGTCCCCTCTGCCGCATGTTCTCTGTCAGTAGAAACTGTGTATTTTACTGTTTTTGTCGGCGTTATTTGTCAATTTCAACTGCATACATCAACATAAGTTGTGAATTCGGATGTCCACTAATTGGAAAGCACCATAATAATGTCTCCCCAGTGTGGGCTTCTAACAAATGGTCCTGAACCATAGGGCCTGAGGAGTGACATGCATGGAGCGTCAGTGTCAGTGTCTGCTTCTTCTGATTGAAACAAACAATTTTAACAATTTTAAATCACCCCGTGATGGCTTGTACAGTGGAGAATGGTCGATTTAGACGTAGTATCGACCTTATACAGAATGGAAAAACAGCACAATACTCCTGAAATACAAACACTGGATAAAGCGATATGTATTTCCACATTTCCTACTTTTTACTTTCCTTGCCGACAATCAGTCATTGATTTCTTTCCATCAAATCGAAGGCAGTAGCTTTAGCTTAGCTTGCGTACGTGTAGACAGGAACCATGAAAGTCCACAAAGACAATACAATTTTTGCAAGTGATCTCTGGCTGCAACAAAAAATAACAAATCCCACCCACACCTACCGATAAAACCAAGATTATTCTGTACAATAAAGGGTTTTGAATGGTGTCAGCACCGTGTTTTTATGCTACAAGTATGTGGAGTGGAATAAGCAGCCAGTGCTATAGCTTAACATTTAAACCTGCATGTGCTAGGAATGGTGTCAAAAACTGTTTCACTGAAGTTTTTGAGTGTTAAATCAATGCCAGGAGGGTATTTAAAAGAAGGACAGCTTAACTGTTTCTCCCAGTTTCCAGTATTTATGCTAATCTAAAATAAGCTATGCTAACAGTCTCCCAGCTGTAGTTTTATATTAAATATACAGACATGAAAGCGGTGGTTTTCTCATCTAACTCTGTACTATTGTTTTAAATTTTTGAACTGAAAATCTTTCTCCCTTGTGGAGCTTTAGACACATCACATAGTGGGTGTGGACATTAATTTGAACCATGAATTTGTGATCTCCACACTTGGTATCACCTCTCCGGTATGAGGGCAGGTCAAACGTCATGACGATGATGATAATGTTGCTTATCTGTGTGCCTGCAGTTGTCACATTTCTTCTGACTGGAAGGAGACTTCCTGTCAAAGCCCACTGTTACCCACATGTTAGTCATGAAGTCACTCATACTGTACACTGACACACACAGGCCCATTCATTACTCCAGACCACAGGCCATGAGAAGGGCAAGCCCGGGCAAATCAGTCTTTCTTCAAACATCTCTGCTCATCCCAGTCCCCACAACAAATCCTTCCATAAGTAAGTTTCTCCAAACTCCTAAGATCATTCAACGTAAACTTTTGGGGTGAACAGTTTTGTAACCTGTAGGTGAACTAAATTTGCATCCTGCGTATTTACAATCTGTGGCTGCGTCTCTGTGGTTTGGATGTTTTTATCTGGGCATACATGTTTCAGTTCATAGATTTAGGGGGTTTATATATATGCCACAGATTCTCTTGCCAGGCAAATTAAGATACGTTGTTGTTTTGTATTCGCTGATTTCCCATGTGCCATTGTTTACGGCCAAAGTTAATAGCAACTGGCTGATTCAGTGGATATAAACCATAAATAACGCGGTTCAGTATTTCTATGCGCCTGAAATGATTAATGTTTAGTTCTTTGAATGTAAGCGTTGCAAAAGTGTGTGTTGAACGACATTTGGGGTTTTCAGAAACTAACTTATGGACCCATTCGTTCTAGCAACTGTGTTTGTGCTACACTTCCTGCTGTCTTACTATCCTCCTAAAATCAGGCTCTTGTGCAAAATATTTTGTGATGTCACCCTTTAAAAGAGTCTTTAAAAGAGCGTGTTGTGTTTCTTCACTATTTATTGCCTTTATGTAATAACTGGTCAGTGTCTTGTAAAAATAAAACTGCTGAGTGTTCCCAAATGTATGAGACCATTTTTAAAGGGGTCCTGTAATAGGCGTCTTTTATTATTCTAATCTGCCCTGTGTGCATAGTAACATTGGTTTCATCTTCAGGGTCACTTTAGACATGTCCTCTCCTGTAATTAAGAGACTAATAGAGGACGTCAATCTATGAAGACGGGAAATTTCTTTCCATTTAGCCTCTCCAATCTCAGCTCCCATCTCAAGATAGCGAACACATCCGCGGTCAAAGGATGATCCACATCCTATTTTTATAAAACCCCAAAACCTCCCACACAGACCCCAACTCACATGTAACACTCAGTTGACCTCTGACCTGTTCATATCCTGTCAGAAGTTCTTGCGTCCCAGTGACTGACAGTCAGCATTTCAGAGTTTTATTTGCTTGGCTTGGTTATGTTCTGTGCTTGTATGAGATTTATGAATGAACCCACGGGCCAAGCTGGCAGAGCTTCCTGACACAACAGAGAGAGAGAGAGACAGAGACACAGAGAGAGAGAGACTTCCTGTCAAAAGATGTGCCGTTTCCTTTGCTCGTACAGCTGCTCTGTTCAGCTCTGTGGGTAAACACCCTCTGCTTTGGAGCGTGTTTGGAGAAAGAACTCTGACATTAATGTTCTTACTTACAAAAGCATATGACTCATGAAAATGTGTTTCGATTCCATCGTTTTACAGAAGTGTGTCCAGTTTATCCTTGGATGGTGACATTTCAGATCACAAACCTGTCTTTGGTTTCTGTCACTTGAAGGGGGGCTGGGCAAGGGGATTCATAAGAAGTAAGAACCACAGAGCTCCTTGAAGCACTCAGCATACTTAAGGGTACTTGTCCTTATGTGTGAAATTATGTGAGCTCTCTTTGGCAACTGTAGAGATCATTGAAGCCTTCAGTGGGGTGAAGTTAAAATGGACCTACCTGAATGAAGATATAATACTTCTACTAATAAGTCTGAATCGTCAGAGGGAAATCAGACAAAACATATCCTCGTTAGATCTTCCTAGGGTGAGTGTATGTGTATACAGTCAAATGTTGCATGGATTTCTGAGACAGGAACACCGACAGATGGAATTATCTGGATTCAGATCACAGACATCACACCTCTGACCACCTTCCGTCCCTGATCGCTAAAAACACTCCCCCCTATTTATGAGGTTCTAATTGGACAAGGGCCACCTTTAAGAGGCAGCCAAGATGGGGCCACTGTCGAGAAGCTCACTCCTCTGATCTCTCCTGGGGGTGGGTTAACGGGCCAGGATCCGGCAAACAGACCGGCTCGTCAGGCACTTATCTCCTAGGACGACCCTACAGCAGGCCCATTAACACGTCGACAAAAGTGGCCGTCTGATACGAGGTGTCAAAACCGGTGGGACGACGCATCTCTGCGCTGAGGGAAAAAATGAAAGCCGTTAAAAGCAGCCACGCAGAGAAGGAATGCTCCTTCAAGGTTACAAGTAACTGCAGGAAACATGCCGCGGAAGGATGAAGAGATGCTGTACTCAGGTGTGGGACGGGATCGTTGGGCTCATCAGAGATTCACTGGATATGAAAGGAGTTCCTTTTCCCCCCCAGGAGCAGCAGCCGGATGTCCGACAGACTGAATCTTCTCCTTCATATCTGCCACCTCACTGACTCCATGACTCTCTGGTGTCTTTAGTCAGTGAGGATGAACTGTTTGGTCTGCGGCGTCTCATCAGCCTGTGACTGGTCAGCGTCCATCTTGCTCCTGATTCCTGCACACGTTCTACATTCTTTGACCACTGATCAGCCTCTTCTAATCCCTCTGACAATCTTTTGCACGTCATCCCCTCGTATCTCTTGTGCAAACATGTAAGGGCACTTCCTCTTCCTGTGGGAGGAGGGGGCCAGCATCCTGCACGTGCTCTGCCGCCCAGCGGGGTACTGTCACTTCCTGTGTGACCTGGGGGCAGAGGATCAACAACTGATTTCTGAGAAGTGAAGTCACATAAATGGGCAGTTACCAACATAACAGAGTCGGATATTTCAGGAAATCTGATGAGCGTGTATCGACTCATCTTTACACGCGAGTCTCTCGAATCAGGTCAAAAGCCTTTGAAACTGCCAGTGAAATATTCTGAAGTTTGAAAGCTTATCGTAAAAGAAAAGACAGAATAAAAGATTTTCTATTGTATGAGTGTTGTGAGTGTTCAGTTTACTCGTGCATTGCGACACGTATGATCCAGTGTGATGTGGAATCGGTCACAGTTCAGGACATGGCTGCAGTCCTGCATGTGGTTTTGTTTGTTTTCCCCTGACCCCTCCCCCCTACAGCCACCCCTACTCCGCCTCACCGGGTGTGGCCTCCAGCTACTTATCAATGCCTGCTGTATTTATATGTAGGCTTTATTTTCAATAACAACAGCCTGCAGTGGACTGGAATGTCCAAACCAGCCTGTCCGTTGATGGAGATCAGGAATGGGTCACTTGACTACAAACACAAAATGTTACAACCACAATATTAAGTACGTTCTGTTCACAGCATCAGTGAACCCACTGATCATCTCTCAGGGAACAGAACTCACCGGACCACGTGATACAAATGGAACGAAATGTGAGAAAACACGCGTGCGTTGTGGCGGAGTGAGACACACACTGAGCACGTCTCTATCTGCTCCTACAAACTCACACCTTCTTCTAATCGAAGGACAAGGGTCCATACGATGACGAATGAACTTAAAGGTGAAGGCGTGCTACCTATTAGTTACAGTATGACATACTCATGACCATTTGTCACATGACATTTTCAGACAGCTCTTACATCATGCACACCTCTGACTCACTGAACTGATTTTACTCAACATGTGAATCTGAGCACAAGTCCATTACTGAGGCCTGACTGATTTGATGCACACGTTGTTGATGTGTCTGGGACCTCTTCGTGATATCTCACATGACTCTGTCGAGCCTTAGCTCATCCACTTCCCTGGGCGGTTGAGGGGACAGCCATGGCATCTGATAACACGTCCACTCTTCCGTATGTAGCAGGACGATGCTCCACGTTCATCAACGAGAAGAGCGTTTTCTCTTCTGTGTACTTTGTCTCACCTCGTTGTCCAGTCACTGCACTCACACACAACGCTGTAACCTCAGCTGAACATCCTCCAGCTGCAAATGAACCCTTTTGACTGCTTCACCTCAGTCTGCACTGCTGGTCCTAAGAGAGACCCCACCTGGACAACACGTGAGCTCGTACAAGACAAGACACATTATGTCCATCAGTCAAAAAATGGTTATTTGTGTGTTGAACACGAGCCTCAAATGTAATCACGTGCAGTCATTTGTGTATCAGCTGGATATTGCATAATCCAAACAAAGCAGCATTGTAGTGATCTGACTTTAATTTTAAAATGCAATAATTCAGTAGCTATAATTATGACATGTGTATATTATTTCTCAACCGATCTGCTGACTCACCCTTAACCAGCTGTTCAAGGTGAGTGAGCTGTCGACTGGAACTCCAAAACAAAGAAAGAATGCACCGACATCAGAGGAGTATAATTACTACACGCATCCACGAAGCATCCTCTGTGCTTCGCCGTGGAAGAAATTCGACGCCGTCAGTCAAGATTACACATTTCCATTCTGAGCAAGGAAGTGCCACAAAAATGACACTTACCCTGACACAAACATGACAAAGAATGCAGTCAGGCACACACACGTCCGCTGCAGAAATTGGCACTGTCAGATTGTTTATCCTCCATTGTTATCTGCCGTGTTCCACTGGGCTGCGGTGTGTTTGTGTGTGGTTGCATGCGTGTGTAAATAGTACCTAGCTTTCATAGCTCACATTCCTCTGCTCGTCTGTGTTTACAAATAGCAGAGAGGATCTCCTGGGCTTGACGTCCACCACCTTACACCACAGACCAACGAGTGGTGAGGCTGAAATAGACCAAAACTTCAACCACATGTTGTCTCCTATTTTTCCTCTGACAAACAACACTTTCCTTGAGGTGAAATGGTCCAGTGTAGGTTTCTGATATTGTCTTGTTATTCCTTGTTTTCCTTTCGCACACATTCGCTGATCTGCACCTCCGCGCCGTTCCCCTCCCTTGTTTGTTGCTTTTTCCCCCCATTTTATTTTACTGTCCACAAAGGAGCTTAATGGTATTTGAACGGGAGCTCACGGGACCTCAGTTAAAACACACAGCCAAAAAGAATTCCGCTGAAAAGTCATGAACATTTATGTGCACAGTCCCAGATAATACAGGAACATCAAATATGAAACACTCTCAGCATCTGATAGGTGAATTCCTTTACGAGGGCTGGAACTAAGAAAATACAGAGTTCATGGAAGAAAAAAAACACTCATTCTTTTAGAGGAATGATTCGACTTTAACAATACAATCACAAAAGTGGTTTCACATGTTTAAACTCATCGGACTTAAATCAACGCGCTGTTCTTATTTTCTTTCCATGACAGGATGTCTTGCAGTGACACAAGACTTGACCTGGCACACACACACATACCACATGGAAGAAGATCTGGAATGTGCTGAAAGACAAATATGGTGGAAACATGATCACACACACGTTCACACACGCACGCACACACATTATTATGTGGAGAACTTCCGTGAAAATCGTGAAATATTCAAATTAAATCACCTTTATGATTTTTGTACCACACCGATAAATATTTATTGTTTTTCAAATGAAATGACATGAAAAGTTAACAAACCCACAATGTGTCTACAGTCTTGTGACCTGTTCGCTCAGCTGGTGTTAGCATGTCGCTGCTCACACCACGGTTGAGGGTTTGACCACTGGACAGCTGCTACCCCAGAGTGTTTGTGTTCTCTGCTTGGTTGGAGAAAATTCAGCGATGGAATTTTCCCTCAATGAAGTCAATGTTTTCGTCAACCGACCACATACAAGAATCATGACAACACCAAAACAAACAAAAAACAGGTATACGCACGTAAACATTCATTGTTCTAATTGTTCTAACCTAAAAGTGCACTTTTTGGAGGTGGGGTTGGAATGGTCCATCAAACTCTCCCACACATGCCACGACATTGAAACCAATCATCAAACGTGTTTTTAGCTCGTAAATCTGTTTCCCAAAGTGTCGCCTTTGTTTACGAGCCTGAGCTCGGCGTCCATTTTGATCCCCGGGTGCTGGTGCCTCTTTGAAGGCCGAGGTGGTGCTCACATGTTGTTGGTTTTTTTTTTGAAGAGGTCCACATCGGGCCTATTAAGAGGATCACATTACCTTCTGAAATCTTTGTGTGGGTGGGTGGGTGGGGGCTGTATTCCTTCAGAAATGCAACAAACAGCACAACACATAGAGAGTCGGGGAATCAAGCGCTTCAAGCTCTTGTGTTTGTTTTCGACACTCTTAGCCGTCACTTGACTACGCTTACACACATTTCTGTGTGGCTTCTCGCTCCTTTTTGATGAAGACTCATTTGTTATCTGTGTCACTGACTGGTATGCAGCTCCGTCGGTCTTTTTCTTCTTCCCCTTCTTCCCACCTCAGCTGTATTTTCCTTCTGAGCTCATACCTTGTCTCCTTTGAACGGGCCCCAAGCGTACATCATCTATTGCTCTCCGCTCCAACAAGACGTAGCCTTACATGTCTTCACTATTTGCAGATGAGATGTTTGTGGGACACAAGTGTCAAATGTCTGACTATGAACATCTGGAGAACGTTAATAAAATCAACGACCATCGCATTCCTCAAACTAGCTGGAGTTCAGGGATCGGGGGAGAAGTGGAGCCCAGAAAGGGGAGCGGTACCAGCAGGGTAATGAAAGAAGAAAATGTAACTAGCTGGTTCCCTGTAGATCTCAACATGCTGGTAAGTGGGGGTGGGGGATCGTGTTTGTGGCACTCATGTGCAGAGCTTGAGAGATTAGAGAGGAAACACTTGATGGTGAGAAAATGGGCCCCCCCCCTCGAACGTCACACATGAAATCTCCACCCGTGAGATGCATGATCATGTAGCGTGGGAGGGCGCAGGGGTTCAGGGTCACTGTGTGTGTGTGCGATTAGTGTGGCTGCTGAACGCCTGGACGTGAGAGTGAGCCATTTGTAATGGTAACCTTTGACCTCTCCGTTCAGGGCTGTCATAACCACGTCTCCTTTCCCTTGTGTGTGTATGTGTGTGTGTGTGTGTGGGTGTGTTTAAGAATGTGCACACATGACCACATGTGCCACAGGGGGAATCGGACGTGTTTCCTGGTTCTGAGTCTCTGTTGGACCTGGTGTTGTGGCCGACTGGGAAAATCAACGAGGTCAGTCAGAGGATGGAGACTCTCTCTCTCTCTCTCTCTCTGTCTGTCTGTCTCTCTCTCTCTCTCTCTCTCTCTCTCTCTCTCTCTCTGTCTGTCTCTCTCTCTCTCGCTCGCCTTGTCTGACCCAGATTGCAGTAACGGCCAAAGCAGATTCTGGTCCACCCCCCTGTGCACAGAGCCCCAAGGCCTGCATGTCGGCCACACACTCTTCTCTTTCTACTCCTGTTGGGTTGATCATTGCCCGACTGTCACCCAACACTCGTCCACTATCAAACTAACCGTGAACACCTACGACAGCCACACATGCTGCTGAAGTAAGTTGTGCTCACGCTCCACAGCATATGAGAAGTAAAGCTGATTTACCACCTTCTGTTTGAACAAACTCCCACAAAGATTTATTATGTAACATATAGCATGGTTATTGTCTTTTGTCGGCCCGTTTTCCTTCATACAGAAGAAAAAAAAAAGACTTGAGAGGAAGGAAGGCAGACGAAAGAAGAATCACGGTGAGGGAAGGATGTGAAGGACAGGATGAAGTAAAGAAAGCTACTAGAGGGAAGTCTGTAAAAGGTATTTATACCCGTCTGCAGAGCCAGCCAAAGGACAGACAAGGAGGCAGACTACAGCGAACATCCATTAGAGGCAGAGAAATAAAGCTGGACGACTGAAGCCGACAGAACGCAATCAAAAGTAAAGATGGAAAATCCAAGGGGGAACTTTAAAGCCGAAGCAGCTTTATGATCTGAATCCAAGCCAGACAGCATGTAAGAGATATTAGAAGCAAAGAGCAAGTGAACCCTGCTAGAAATGGACCAGAGGGACCAGGTGACAGGAACAAGTCTGTCAGAATGAGTGAAACGAAGTAACAGTAACATCGGTGAACAAAGTCCTGAAACAATGGGATTAAGACCAAGAACGAAACTGAACATCTGCAGCAGAAGCGTTGTGGAAACTGGCCTGTTTGCAGCTGTTGAAGTACTCGACTAAAGTTTGCTTGAAGACAAACCTGTGGTGTTACTCATGGAATTAATAGACCAAATACCATAGAACATCTGATGACTGACTGGGGCTCTGGGCTCGGGTACGAGAGAGGTCTGAAAATGTTTTCTTCAAAGTGTCGTAATAGTGGAAAACTATTGAATAAATAAACAGAAGTCACACAAATAACTGAAGTAGAAATGGGGGCAACAAAGGTTCGTGGTTCTTTCCATGTGAAGTTTTCATTCTCCCCCTCGGACTGTGACGTTCTATGTTGGCACACGACACTTAACCTACTTCTGTGAAAGCCTCTTGACCCCTGTGAGGGCAGGTCAGGGGCCAACACCACATCAAATGATGAAATTCAGCACTTCGATCAGTACAACGGAATAAAGTCAGCACGGTTTTCATGAATGAGAGCTGAACAGTCAGGGCTTTACTGATGAGCAGGGGCCAATTGTAATGACCCATAAACTTACCATTGGGTGCAGTAATCAGCTTAGAAGTTCACCACAGCTCCTGAGCTTTAGATGGTGGGCCGCACGGTAAAACCACGATGCATTATGAAATAAAGAGCTCAAGCAGCCTCTAACAGAGTAATGTTATTGAGTTATCCCATAACTGGCTCAGCCAAATCCGTCTGCTGCACTTTGCTTAATGTACAACAGCTGGTGGCAGCTGGGACCTGTGGCAGCCATGATGGATGTGATGTCACAGCCCCCAGCCACCCGATGACTCCTCATCTGCTGCAGACTCCAGAAGGACTGGTGAGTGGTTGTGATATGAAGATCATCCACAACTTATCCCTGGAAAACCCCGGATAAGATGCGATGTAGAGGGGATCTGAAGACTTTTCCCTCCTTGGTGGTAATCGGTACGCAGCCATACATCATCCAACCCTTTTCATCCTTCCAGCTAATTGGTATGCATCAGAGCACAGCAACACACAGCAAAACAGAACGGCCATTAAGGTGTGTGTGATGTATGTGAGCGTTGGCCATCTGTTGCATATCTGTTTTTTTTCAGTCCGTCCACAATTTGGAGCCTTGCATGGATCAAAATGAAAATACCACAGCGAGGTTACTGCTTTGATTCCAGGCTGGGGCTGGTTTCAACCTCGGGCCTTTCTGCGTGGAGTTTGCATGGCTTCTCTCTGGGTATTCCCTCTCACTCCTAAAAAGCTGTAACCATTAACCTTACAACATATGACATCATTTGTTGTAAGGTTAATGGTTTAATCGCTTTTTTTTTTTAATTAAATTTGATTTCACACTTAGAGACAGTTCCGTTGGGTGGGGTCACAGTGGGTCCCTGGTATATGGTACCTACATATACATACATGCAATACAGAGTAATTCACACACAATATTCAGTCACAGCTATACAATCTCCTCAATTTGTATCCAGTTGTTCCTATAGACTTGTGGTGAAGAAACTCTTGCTAACATTTGTCTGTATGATGCTTTTTCTGCCATATTTTCAATCCACTTTTTATAGTCTGGTGATATGTACTTTTCCATAACATGAGGATATTCCGGGCTGCCGTGACGGTCCTGACCTTTATGAATGCAAAATCTTGTATTGACTCTCCCATTATTTGTGAGTGGTCGCCCTGTAAACATAATCTTGGAGAGACTGGGATCTCAATCTCCAGAGCCATCTCTAGATGTTCTAATATTTTTACCCCAAATGGTTGTATCGGACTACATTCCCATAGCACATGTAGGAAAGTCCCTGTCTGTAATCCACAGGTTAATGGGTTAATATAAACCCAGTCCTATTGTGTTCGTACAGCATCAGCTGACAACAGTTCTCTGATGACGCTCAGCAAAGCAACATACACATGAGCAGCTCTTAGCGATGGAGGAGAAGGACAACTTCCTGGGGCAGATCCAAGGCTCCATGTGATGGCCTTCTGCCTCGAGCAGTTGGGATGAAACAAAGATAGAGAGAGAGAGAGAGGTGAATGGCGTCTGTCTTTACTCTGCCGTGAACTGGTGACTTGTCCAGGGTGGGTCTCTGAGGTGAACTGACCCTTAAGCGGGATATAGTGACCAAACTATTTCTGGACATTTTTTTTATAATGTTCAGCCTGTCGACACCTTGCGTAGCTCAGGTAGTTGAAATACCATTTAACATATCTGTGTACTCAGTCTTTACAGACATCGACCAGACACGAGGATTCTCAGGTGCAAACTCCTCCGTTGATGAGAACCCCTCGCTAAATGGATTCCATCACTGTTGTCATGGTATTGCCGTGGCAACCACTTGGCTCCCTGTCAGTGATGCCGGTGCTCAGTCAACAGAGAGGCTGTGAGAGCAGGAGAGAATCAAAGAAGAGCAATGCAAGGTGAAGAGGTGGTTGAAAATGGTCAACGTGGAGTCAGAGATGACAGGGAGCTTTAAATGATTGGCAGGATGAGAGTTAATATTTCATGATGGATCGGACCATTCAAATGTTTAATAATGGAGGGGGGCTGTGGGGTCTGGCTGAGAATAGCTCACATGCATTTCTTTCCCTCTGGTAAATGCTTCTGACTCGATGTTTTCCCACTCACAGAGGTCAGTCACGTGGTTTCAAGCATGAGGCGAAAACACACTTCCTGGTGTATTATTACGGCCGTCGTTCATGCTTTTGGTTGTCATTTCTGACCCCGGAGCTCTTCCAGGTCATCATGGTGACGAGGGGACCATATGGTGCAGCTGGCGTCAGCTCCATCCTTCTTGAACTATTAAAAGGTTGTTGTTGTTGTTGTAAATGGTCTTGTGTGCACATTACCTGTTTCTCCATCCTTGGGGAGGGATCCATCTTCTGCTGTTCCTCCTGTTTCTACCAGTTACTGTTAAAAACCTTTTTGGAGAGGTCGAAGGACAATGAGCGTTGTGCTGTTACTGCAACACAAACGGAAAAGAGAAGAAAGTTCTACGAACGACGAAGGGATTCAAAGGCAATGACTGCTCCCCCCCCCCCCCCCCCCCCCCAAACACCCCC
>CAAKHB010000220.1:0-10051 GCA_901007665.1 Aeoliscus strigatus | reverse complement strand
AGAAAAGTAACCATCATGTGGTTGACCCAGTCATCTGTTCTTAACGGATGTGAGCGACAGAGGGAGATGTAGAGCGGCAGGGAGAGGGAGGGAGTGGGAGCTGCTTTCAGCACCACAGAGGTGGACAGCGCCACACAGGCGGCCGCTGCTGCTGCTGCAGCCAGCGACAGTCGGCTCAGCCGCACAGACTGTGAGAGACATAGCAGACGACATAAACAGACGCAGTCTCAGTCTTTTCCTTCACAGAATACAGCGTTCAGATTATATGAGTGGTCAAAAAATATCCCAATGATATTTAGCTGCTGACACATACACAGCGTATTAAAAATAAAACTTTAAATAAAACAGAGTTTTACAAAGTTTAAGTAAAACAAGTAACTCAGTAAGAATATAATGTTAAAGAATGAACTGCTCCATTGTCATATTACAGTTTTGGTACATCTTTATGAATTTTCAGATATAGTAGATCCGACAATTCATGTGCTAGTGAATCTTTAGATAGTTGTAGTTATATTAGAAGGAAGCGTTACGCTTTCAAAATATGACTTATTGTTGCATTTATCCACTTTTAATACCATCAAAACTTACAGTCCAGAGTCACTCAATTACACACCAGGCATAGGGGATGGGAGGGGAGGGCAGGGTGGTATCCCCCCGCCACCCCACCCCTACCCCTACCCCAACACACAGGGCAAACACCCACACTCACCACCTCAATACAGAAAGAGTCCTGTGGACCTGTGGATTAAATCCATCTTGTTAAAATAGCAGTAACAAAATGAGGTATTAAAAATATATTTGGTCTTTGTTATTGCTCCTGTAAAAGAGAAATTTAACACTATGTTGTCCAAAGACCCCTAAATGCTCCAAGATGAATCAACATTTTCCACATTTTTATTTGATTTTCCGAGGGGCCTGGGTTGTAGTGCACACATCCCTTAACCTGTCATCTTCATGCAAGGACTTTTTTTTTATTGTGATGGAGGAGGCAAAACATTTGCTGTATTTATATACACTCAAATGTTCACACATACTTGTGGTTTCACTAATGTCCTTGCTTGTGTATTACTGCACTTTACTTTATATATTTACATATGTTAAGTGACTGTAGTGTAATTTGGAACACATCTTGATCAACTAGTTGTGATGTCACGGCATCAGAGTTACTTTAACAGTTGGTCCTTCCTGTTAATGCTTCTCTTAAACCTAGTAAGCCTGTTAGGAGGGAGAGATTTTATTTTCATTTACTTAAGTCTTTTTGTCTTGTCCTTGGCAAAAAAAGGTCAATATAATTCTCAGAACTGACAATATTTCACTAATATTTCATTTAGTCTTTAGAATTACCAGTGATACAGATATAAGCTTTGGCTCTCGTAACTGAAATGACTTGTGATGAAAAGTGTAACATACCAGTCAGTTTGTACATCATTATACTATGACCATCAAATCACTCGTGTGATACAGTTTGTGCTGTTGCCGATACTAATTGTGTTCATGAATGCCTGAGCAAAGCAACAATCAGTGGTGACAGATGTTTTGTGTGGTATATGAACAGATATGCTGACTAAAGTGGAACATTGGGTTATTTGCTTGAACCAGAAATGATAAATAATGTTTGAATGCTTTAAAACAATGAAACTCTGTAGTTTGTAATCTAAGGCACAATGCCCAGCTGTCAGTGCACCAGTAGTCATAGCTCATGTGAATGTTTGTCCCATCGTGTGTGTGTTAGATGACATTGATGTGGGAGATATAGACAAAATTATTTCTTACCTTATTTGGTGAGCCAAGATTTGGATAGGAGTCAGGGAGAAACAAGAAGAACATCAAGCACCAGGGGTAATCATGAAAGAGAGAAAAAGAAGAAAGACCGGATACTGATCAGATGAGTGGTCAGAGCACTGAGTCTGGTTTTAGGCAGAAGACCAACCAGCATACTTACCATCTGCTCACAGCAAAGACTGTTAGTGTGATCGTTTATAGAGTTTGACATTAAGAATAAGATGTTTCTCATGATTGTGTTGTACTCTGTCCACTGTGTGTGCACATAAACAAAACAGTACAAACATGTATGTTGTTGTGTATTTGTGTCATTCATCAGCACACACTATAATAAGATGCACACAATCATGTGACAGTCATGTGGTAGTAACCAGAGCACATTCAATAGAAATGTCTTATACCAATGATATACCAGCAGCAGTCAGACGTTCGAACAATACCACATGACATTCACTGTGCGATTATCAATAACAGAATAACTACAATCCAGGTCAGATGGTATTGAGTGTTCAACTAAATCAGACAATGATTAAAATCTAGTGTGTGTGACTTATGTGACTTATGTGTGTGCTTATAAGAGGGCCGCTAATTATGAAAAACAAAATAAAATGCCAACAGCTAGTACAAAATAAATTGACAGACAGAGGCAGCAGGTCCACCTCAGCACACTGATAATAATGATATTAAAAGTGTGACGTCTTATACATCATTTTAACAACATCCATGGGACTGAGGTCTTTGGAAATACTGTACTGGTAAAAAAAACAACAGATACGACAACCACTAAACAGAATAATACACAATTTACACAAATAAACTAAACTGAAGATTGTTTTAAGCATAATGTATGAAACAGCAAACAACTGCACTGCTGCACAAAGCCACTTCCTTTAAAGCAACAGCAGGGGGCCTCCGGGCGATGCCCGGAAAAAAAATCATGCCTTATTAATGAGACACAGTGACCCTGCTCATATGTCAGTGAATGTTTGTGTAGGAGCAGATTCAAAACAAAGGAGGCTGCAGTACATTGTTTTTGATGTCTTATAATCCCAAAGATAAAAGTATTTTTTTTTCGTTTTTTTAATAATATTTGCATGTGGACTTTTGATCATAATTGGATCAGGATTTTGCAACAGTTCATACTGAAAAGGCTCAACCTGGTAAACAAACAAACAAACAAACAAACAAACCAGAGGGGTGTTGTGACTTGTGTAGAACTCCTAGATTATCACATCACATAGTATTACATTTAATGATAAGCAACACAAACAGGGCAAAATCAACCAGAACAAATAAAACACGCAGCCATGATAACCCCCCTTTCCTCCCTTCTCTCCATCATCAGTCAATCCAGGTCTCAGTATGCTGCACCTCTTTGTCCAAAATAGGGGTGTCTCCTGTCCTCTAAAGTGAGGGAGCCATTAAAAAAACAGGAGCTGCCTATGCTGCTGACCCCTGTGAAAATGGTACATTCCTGCCAGTGAGTCAGCTTGTTGCTATGGCAACACATCCAACCTCCTGCTTGCATCCCACCCTGTTTCTTCTTAGCTGGCAATGGTGGCAAAGGAAATGAGATACATAAATAGTCCAGAAGATACAGAGAGATAGACAAAGGGAATATGAATATCACTTAACTAGTTGTACATTACTAGTATGTCATTCAAAATAAAAGCCCAAATTGTAAACATTGTGAATTGGGACATTTCCTCATGCCCTGAACATGTTGATCTACACGTAAATGAAATGACACCATGTGGTGTGTTAAATGGCTTTTTATAGACAGAACCAAATGTCCTACATAGAGCAATCTCCCTTTCTCTCCTTCTCTCTCTTTCTCTCTGCAGCAGAGTGGTGCAGCTGGAGAGGGGGAGGGGAGTGATGCAGAAAATGAGATGAGCAAAAAAGAAGACTGGAAACCAGAGAATGACTCCTGCACAAGAGCCATGAAATCTTGCTAAATTTGACACAATTAAGCCAAAAATATTAAATGACAAATAGTGATTGTGATACTGCAACATATGGACACATGTGGATTATATGGTTTTATAGAAGTCATGTGATCTAACAATAATGAAATATCAAATATATTGTATAATGAGGTATATCCGTATTTCTTAAATTATATCAAACATATTGAGGAACACGACAAGCTCACACACAACATGGTCAGACATTAACAAGAGAAAGATGAGATGTGAATATATTTCAGGAGCGTCTATGTGAATGCTTCTCTGGTACTTTTTGTGTTTGACTCAACCTTGCCACTGCCCCATATTACACTGTTGTAGGTAATCCCTTGTGTAATCCTTAGAGAAACTCACAGTGCCAAACTCCACACTTCCAACACTGAGATGTCAACACAGTCATGCTCATAAGAAAATACATCTATATCTGCCTTCATGTAAACAGAAGTACAGCCAACTGTAACATGTAATATTTCTTCCTGCCAAATGCACCTGAGGAAGAACTAAATTTATGTTTCAGGATGTAAATGTACCACATGTACATATACTAAACACACGCTGTGCAAAGGACAGTTGGTCCTGCAATTGTGTATTGCCATCCTCCTTTGTGTATCATGCTCAGTGCATCATTATATTCATGTTTGCTCTGTGGAAAATACGTCACATTCAAAGGAATTTAATATTTGAAATACATGTCAAATCAAATCAGCAACAATAAACTGCAATACAAACCACAACAGTGCAACACAATGCTCACTATGTTGTTGAACCCACTGGCCCGAGCACACACAAACATGCACACAGCTGTTCACCAGACAACATGGCAAGGAAAGAAAGAAAGACAGAGCTTGGGTCTGTGGGAACCAAAATCTACTGCAAATGATTATAGTTTTGAGGTCAGCAAGAACAGCAAACTGATGATTGTGTTTGCGTTGGATCCAAAATGTCTAATGAATGCTTGATGAGAAAAAATATATATATTTACTATGCATGTGTAGACGAGGCAGAACCATTGAACTTTCGAAGAAGCTTCTGCGACCTTTGACCTCTAGACAATGTCACCAAAAGAATGATGCTCAGTAAAAGCCTCCATTTATGACAAATTTAAGAAAATGTGTTGAAAATCAGACACAGCTGTAGACTGAAAATGTTGATGGCCTGCTTCCAGATGATGACAGGGTGAATTGTGACTTTGAAGATCCTGCAGGCTCTACAAAACAGCCATGGCAAACTGACAACACAACTTGATCACATACATCTTCTGACGCTAAAACGTTTGTGGTTTAGTCTGGAACGCTGATCTCAAGTCCCCCCAAATGGATCCTCCATCTACTTGTACACCATCTAATTAGTTAGCACATGCACATCAAGCTGCATGTTCAGAGCTATGGTAAATGAGGCACATGTCTAGATTTTCCACAAACACAACTATGGGAACATGTGTTTCTCTATAGATCTGTTGTCAGCAGTCAGTGGATGTGATGCAGGTTAATACATACACATATAATGTGACCCTAAAACAAGAAAACCAAAACACCCTCAGTCCACTTTACATACATTATATATCCAGCTGCATATCGGAAACCTTTGCGTTGATTCATAACATCCTGTTTAACATGTTTTTTACATCATCTGGTCAGACATCGCCACCTCCCTCTTCCTTTCTTATGTTCTGTTTGTATTAAGTGTAGAACAGATCACTTAGTTCTTTCACCTCACAAAGCTGAAAGCACTGGCAGGATAAAATCACTGTTTGACATGAAAGATTAAAGAACGTATGTCAGCAGACAAAGAGAGCTGCAGATCAAAATGGCTGCCTTGTATCACAAACACCACGGCTGCACAGGGATGGTGGGAGACTGTGCCGTTTACCACGTGCTTCCTCCCCTCCCCCACTGCCTCTGCCCTCCTCTCCATCAGACTGCTTCTCTCCTTCGTTGCTAATCTCTCTCAGCTCTGCCAGTGACAGTTCCCTCTTCCACTCGACCGCCATCTCAGTCCTTTTAATCAATGTTATTGTGATGCTCTTTGCAATCCTAAGACAATAACAATTAGTACCCTCGTCATAGTTTGCTTGCATCTATTTCTGTACCATTTGCCCTGCATGCAGCCCTAAGCCCATTGCAGCACCACGTCATGAAGGGAACTAGGTCACTGACAAAAAGTAGTACACTGCATGCCTGTATATCTCTACGTCTGTTTCTAAGTGTAGCAATGCTTTCGCTGAAGCTCCGTTTTACTGCAGTGCATGTATTGCTCCACCATACACTGTATTTATGCAATCGTATCTATAAAAAGAGCCTAGATACTAGTTGCTCTTGTTGTTACATAAAGTGCATGCTGGTTGTACCATACAAGTATATGCGAACCTATGCAATGCACAACTTGAATGATATGAAATGGAGACATGAAATCCAATGGAATGTGTGTGTGAGGATGTGTACTGAGTGCAGCAAATATATTGATTTTCACAATTGGTCATTTCAAGCTGCTGGATATGAACTCTTGGTGGTGTCAGTAAAAGTTTCATAGATCTACTGGACAGTCAAAATGAAAATGCATGTATGCCTGAGACATTTAATACCTGACGGGTCACGTTTGTTCTTGTTTGTTGTTCTTATAGTACAAGATGTAATCCATGATGAGCAGTGAACAGAAACTATAATATACAATAGCTTTATTAATCAGGACACACTGATAATAAGAAAGAGAACAAATGTCTACAAGGGAAATGGAAAAAGGCAGGTCTCACCTCTGTGAGCATGTTCTCTGACTCATGTCTCGGCACTGTCCTGGTGTGGTCAACACTCAGAGTGTTCTGACTGAAATGCCGGGGACATTTCATATCACTTTTCCGGGAGTCATTCGTTCCATACACCTCATAATTGAAAGCCTGTTTTAACGTACCGGTACCTCCTACATCTGCGTAAAGAGGCGGGTAATACGGAATAACGGGAAGATTTCCACTGGACTTGAGAAACAGGCGCTCCCGTCTCCACCTGTAGATCTTCACTGATATAATCACCACTACACAGGTGATGAAGAGGAAGGAGACTACAGCCAAAGCCAGCACTAAGTAAAAAGTCAGGTTGTCATTGTACTCCTTGTCCTGGGTAAAGTCCGACAGCTCCGACAGCACTTCCGGTAAGCTGTCGGCCACCATCACGTTCACAACGACCGTCGCTGAACGAGAGGGCTGTCCATTGTCCTCCACTACAACAGTCAGCTTCTGTTTCACAGGATCTTTGTCAGTCACCTGGCGGATGGTTCTGATTTCTCCGTTCTGTGAGCCCACTTCAAACAGCGCCCTGTCTGTGGCTTTCTGCAGTTTGTAGGAGAGCCAGGCGTTCTGTCCAGAGTCCACATCGACAGCCACCACTTTAGTCACCAGATAGCCCACATCTGATGAACGAGGAACCATTTCACCCACCACAGAGCCACTGGTCTGGACCGGGTACAGAACCTGAGGGGGGTTGTCGTTCTGGTCCTGGACCCTGACTGTCACAGTCACATTGCTGCTGAGAGGAGGGGAACCTCCGTCCTGGGCTTTGACGCGGAAGTGGAACTCTTTGATGTGCTCGTAGTCCAAAGAGCGCACTGCATGGATGACTCCACTATCAGCACTGACGGACACATATGAGGAGACTGGTACTCCGTTAACAGAGGAGTCCTCCAGGATGTAAGAAACACGGGCATTCTGGTTCCAGTCAGCGTCTGTGGCTTTCACAGTGAATATAGAGAGACCTGGTGTGTTGTTTTCTACAATGTAGGCCTCATATGAGCTCCTCTCAAAGACAGGAGGGTTGTCATTGACATCAGAGATCTGTAGGGTGAGAGTGACGCTGCTGGAGAGGGAGGGTACTCCCTCATCAGAACAGGTCACACTGATGTTATACTCAGACGCAACTTCTCTATCTAAAGCTACCTCTGTAACTAAACTATAAAACCCGTTCATTGTGGTCTGTATTTTAAACGGAATGTCGTCATTAATTTTACACTTCACCTCACCATTCCTCCCAGAGTCCGGATCATTTACACTCAGCATAGTAATTACAGTATTCTCAGGAGAGTCTTCTAATATACTCTCTGATTTAGAGAGTATTTTTAGCTGTGGGCTGTTGTCATTTACATCAATTATTTCAATTACAATCTTACTGGAATCTGAAAGCCCTCCGTTATCTGTCGCCTTGATGTCTATTTGTAACACCTTTGCTTTTTCATAATCGATTTCACCGATCAAGATGACCGCTCCGGTTTTTCTATCAATCTGAAATACGTCGGATAATCGAAGTTTGCTGTTGGAAATTGCGTATGATATTTCCCCATTAGAGCCGCCGTCCTTGTCAGACGCACTAACTGTTATAACGCTGGTTCCCTTCGGTGAATTTTCTGTTATTGTCGTTTTGTACATCGATTTAGAGAAAACCGGGGCATTGTCGTTTACATCTAACACATGAACCGTTATCTGCATTGTACCAGACATACGAGGCGTTCCGCCATCCAGAGCGGTTAATAACAGAGATATGTGCTCCTGGTGCTCTCTGTCTAAAGGCTTCTGTAAAACCATCTCAACGTTTTTACTTCCGTCTGCCTGGTTTTCTAGTTTCAGCTCAAAATTGTTCGTTGGATTAAGCGAGTAGCTCTGAAGGGCATTTGTACCGATGTCTGCATCGATGGCTTTCTCCAGGATGAATTTAGAGCCGATGACGGCGGACTCGCTGATTTCAAACCGTGTTTTGCTTGAAGCGAAGCTGGGTGCATTGTCGTTAATGTCTGTGATTTCGATTGTGATGCGAAACAGTTCCATCGGATTTTCCAGAATCATCTGTAAATGCAAAGCACAGGGCGTCGTTTCCCCGCACAGCGTCTCTCTGTCTATCCTCTCTTTGACGAGCAGGACCCCCCTTTCTTTATGCAGCTCGATATATTCCACGCTGTCTCCCGAATGAATACGAGCTCTACCGGATTTGAGCCGTTTCAGATCCAAACCTAAATCCTGAGCGACATTACACACCAAAGAGCCTTTCTCCATTTCCTCAGGGATGGAGTAGCTGACCTGCCCGAGCACGGAGGCGAAGGAAAGGACCAACACGAAGAACATTACTTGCCGTGTCATTGTCTCAAAATATGTTCCAGTGTTGTTTCAATCAGACTGTAATCCACACAAATCCAACCGAGCGATCAGAAAAGCTTCATGAAAACCAGCTGATCGAGTCCATGGACGTTTTCTGCTGAACGGGGACTCAACGCGTTTGTCTGTTTTATTGTCTGACACGTCACTGTGGAAGAGGAGGTTCTGCATTCAGCCCTGTCGAAGACTGCCACACTCTGGCCAATAGCGGCCCTCTCTGTTCAACACAGCAAACAACAGACATTTGACTTAGTGTGAGGAAACGGTCGGTGCTCATTTGTTTCCCACAAAACATCACAGCTATGACTGATGGCGACTTTTTTTTTTTATTACGGAGACATTTCAAGCATCGTCTTGACTTATACCGGTTTCACATTCAATCAGTTGGAGAGGAGCCCTTTTATTGACTCGGTAAATAGTAAAAGAAATATGAGAATTTCTTTTACTGAATTCATGTGACAATTTCTCAAACTAGAGCAGTAGATAGGTGGACAGAAAAAGACAGAATAAAAAGTATGCAAAGAACAAGTGTTGACAGTGTAGCTGTCCGTGGTTCTGAAGGTAGGTCTCATACATGTTTATCAGTGCTGATATATATGATATTATGTCATTCATTTAAGGCCCAATAAGGATGAGGGTACACCGACTAAACTCGCTATAAACACGCAAGAAAAAGAGAATAAAGTAATCTTACTGATTGATGTACGGTATAATGACGTGAAAACAAAGAACGTTTATGTTGGCAATATATGCAATCAAATTCTAACCTCCAGAGGAGAGTCGGGTTCGTCCAGGATGCTCTTTTCATTCTGTATCCGCTGCATCGTCCCTGTAGAACTGGGGTCCATGATCAGCACGTTCTGACTAGCAGCTCTGCCGAACTTACAGTCACTCTTTCTGGAGTCAGTCGTCCTGCACACCTCGTAATTGTACACGTGCTGCAGAGTCCCTGTCCCCAAAGTGTCTGAGTAACGTGGTGGATAATATGGAATCACAGGCAGGTTGGAGTGATACAGGATGCGAGACTGTCTCCACCTGTAGATCTTCACTGATATAATCACCACTACACAGGTGATGAAGAGGAAGGAGACTACAGCCAAAGCCAGCACTAAGTAAAAAGTCAGGTTGTCATTGTACCCCTTGTCCTGGGTAAAGTCCGACAGCTCCGA
This sequence comes from Aeoliscus strigatus, assembly GCA_901007665.1. Taxonomy (NCBI): domain Eukaryota; kingdom Metazoa; phylum Chordata; class Actinopteri; order Syngnathiformes; family Centriscidae; genus Aeoliscus; species Aeoliscus strigatus. The sequence goes on along the minus strand of CAAKHB010000220.1, from coordinate 5 downwards.
CAGCA
>CAAKHB010000219.1:27544-38604 GCA_901007665.1 Aeoliscus strigatus | reverse complement strand
GGGGGGGTGCGGCAGGAATCGATGATCAGTGCTAATGGCATACTAATGATGTACTCACCTAAACAGAACATACAGAAGAAGGAACCTGACAGAAAGAAAAACAGTAACTGTGACGCTCTGGCTGCCTCCACCTAAACATTGACCTTCTGCAGTCGATTGTGCCATCAGCAGCTCAGGATGCAGGAGTGAACACAGGTACGCACAAATCTAAAGCATAGCTAAAAGACGGATGACCGGCGAGTTACGTTTCATCCGATGGCTTTCACGCCTTAGCCAAACTTAAATCTCAAACCTGAAACACAGTGAGAAACAAAACTGTGTTTTATTTTTATTATTGTGCAATTAGGGCAAATATGTTGTAGCATTCATGGTGTGTAAACAGAATCAACATAGGTTATAGCATCTGTTTGCATCATGTCAGTGCATTTGGCCTCGCGGTGAAGACGACAGCAGTTTGTGCCGGTTCTGTGGATGAGTTTGACAGTGATGAATATCTCACTGTCGAGCTCAAGCTCCACTCCTACCACTTCATTTCAATATGGGTTTTATTCAATGTTTGGAATGAAATATTTTGGATGCAGCTGCAAGAAAGGATATTTCCTCCCTGTTCACTGCTGGAGAGAGAATACTTCTTGGGAAGTTTGAGCACACACACACACACACACACACACACGGTCAATATGAACAATAAATCTGCTTTGTGCAGCAGACGTTTAGCCGTTGATTTGAAAACCAGGTCATCAATTCTCCTGACATTAAGTAAACCAGGTTATTACTGAGAGTTGTCAGTGTGCAGTTCATTGATATTGTATCTCATTTCTACACTTAATGACACCAACAAATCGTGGTGAACACATGTGACTTTCCCTGGAGCCTCATGCATACAGACTCAACATGTCCCTATTTACTCTGCAGGTGAAAAAAATAGGTGAAAAGCTGAAAGATGCATGAAAAATAATTCACCTAAAGCCACCTGTAAAAGCGAGCATCTAGTTGAGTGTGTACTCAGAGCTGCTCTGTGGTCTCCATGATACTGTCTGTCCTCTCATCTGCTCACTGCACCGTCGGTTCCAAACGCTCTGACAAAACCAGACGGGCTGGAAGCAGCAGCCTCATCACACAAGATGCTTTCAACCTGCCAACGGATTTACAGGTGGCCAGTTTGTTCCCTGTCAGGTCCATCAGTGTTTAACTGTCATCTGATGGCCACCAGGCTTCATATTGGCAAAAGGACATTCATCAATGCTAATTAAATCCCTAAATGAACTTAATGGAGGGAGGAACCTGAAGGAGAGACTCCCTTTTGTCAGACAGCCAGGATGTCTTGAGGGTATGCTAAGCTGTTTATTTATGCTGGCATTTTATGTATTTTTCCATTTTCTTAGTAATAATTTGCTTCATTAAACACACACACACACACAAAATAGATTTATTAAAATAAATAACTGAGTTAGTGCGTGGCTCACTCTGCCATTTCTTTCCCTTTTCATTAAAATGCTTTCTGCTAAATAAATTATAGTTTAAGATTAGTTGTCATTCTATTTGTTTTTTGTTGTTGTTTGTTTTTTTAAAAAATAAACTTTACCCGGGTCCCGTCCCCTTTACCCGGTGTGTAGCGAAGGAGAATGATGAATTTCTCAACCGGCTTTTGGTTTAAAGCAGCAGTGTGTAGCCTTTGGCATAAATTATATTTTGTAATGGTCTTCATCATAATTCAATCAGAATTCCTGTTAAATTGAGGATCTGTTTACTTGCGTTGTCATTGTTTGATTGGTTATTTCATTAAAAAAATAACACTCAACAACACATGTTGCTAGAGCGATTCCTCTCATTGAAATGATTCATCTAAAAAGAACTGGCACCGACAAACGACAAAACAAATAACAAAATGCAGAAGGTTTGGTTGGAACCCAGCTGGTTTTCCATCTCATTCCAGAGTAAACCGTGGCCTGAACTTCTTTCTGTAATGAAGTTTACCCCAATTGATCGTCTTTGTCGACAGGAGCGCCACCGTTCTCATGATTCCCTCATTATTTTCATCATGAAAACATCAACGTCTGGCTGTTTTATGAAGGCGCAAACAATGTTTTTTTTAATCATATAGCTGCAGAAACACATAGTACAAAAAAGATAAATTGTCCCTCAATCCTCCTTCACTCCCTGCCGACTTTTATCTCCTTTTTTCTCTGCTCAGGTTTTTATGCGACTGACTGCTGAGGTACATGCCTCACTGACGTGACATTTTAGCCGAAGTTTCCTCCAACGCGCAAGCACGTGTGAGCAACGTCAAGCCTGTGAAGTGTGAGTGCATTTCCTATTTGCATTTGTGCACATACACGTCAGACATGGTGACAAACACACAAAAACCTTCACCTATGCACCAGAGACGGCAAAAAGAAAAAGTAAAAGTTGTAGTTGCCTCTTGCCTGCCACCTACGTTACTTAGTGTTGCACTAAATTATTTTTACACACACACACACTTTTTGTATTTGGCAGACAAGCAGCAGCCCTTTTGATGTTTGCGTCCTAGGTGATCTTCAGACATGCAGCAGCGCAGGAGCCCTCAGATGCAGATGAAACAAAACATTTCTCATTGCAAATCCACAGGAGCCAAGTGTGGTACTGGACCAGCCCTGCTCATCTCTTTGGAAAAAAAATATCTCTCTCCTCTTTTCTCTTTTCTTTTTCTGCATTTTTTGTACATCCATCTCTCTCTCTCTCTGTCACCACAAAACACAATCATCAGAGCAGTCTGCCGGTGAACCTTGAGCAGCCTGATACAGACGGTCATGGTAGGTCGGTAATATGACTCACATCTGACAAGCCCTCTGGTGTGTTTTTATTTCCGAAAATCTAAAATGTACACCGTCATACAGAGCAAAGGTACAGAGACACACAATACAATGCAGTGCTTCAAGTCCCCATTTTTTCCTGTGAAGATAAATGGAAAAAGATGGAAATAGATTAAGATTAAGTGGCCGAGGAAACAATTAAGGCGATGAAATTAGGATGGCGTCAATAAAGATGACGCTGTAAACCTTTAGAGACGGCGTGTGCAAACACCTGTGGAAAAATCAAAGTGCTCTCACCTCAGTCAGTGAGAGTTCAGATGGAGGGTGACGACGAGAGAAGCAAAGGTGACGATGAAGAGAGACGTTTAAAGAGGACTGACTGAATCAGATCAATGTGGAGAGGTTGCATCGAGGTTGCATTTCATATTTTAGACTTATTTCTTTTCCATTACTCTTCATCCTCAATCACACCGGTTTCACATCCTATCAGAGCAGAGCGTTCAAACAATAAGAAGAACAAAAAAAAATCACAATTTGATTGCTCAATTTCTAAATTGATTTAGCGAAGCTGCCGTACGGGAGGATCCGAATCTGAATTTAGCTTATTGGGCTTCCGACGTGCGCCGTCAACAGACAGGATTTGAGATCAGTGCAGAGTTATGACCTGACTATGCTAAGATGATTAAATATCTAATTCACTTTAGATCATTAACGTAAATCTGCTTATACTTGGGAGGCAGGAGAGGCAGCAGGGGAGGAGAGGCTGGGCTGGGGGTGGGGCTCAAATTCTGACTTTTATCTTTCATTATCCATCATGGAAGCAGATTTATCCTTCCTGTACATCTGCACAGACCCACACGCACACAAAATATAAAATAATAATGGTGCGTTACGTTCTCGCTCTAGTTCTTAGACCACGGGGTATTACACATTTGTTCACAAAATAACTCGAAAAGTTATGAATAGATTAGAAGGAACAGATAATGAAATGATAATGGTTGGTCGTGTTCTGCTAGATAGGGACATTCTCATTCTCATCTGTGTCTGGAACTCCACAGTAGCAGCAGTAGACTGGTTAGTGTGTCTGGTTTACTATTGAAATAAAAAAGAAAATGAAGAACAAAAAGAAAATAGAGCTCCTGTTTTGATGACCAGTGAATTTATTAAGAGTGGATAAAATGAATGTAGGATGATAATATTGGGTGGCAATGACAGCATGAATGGAAATGAGCTGCTTGGAGGAGGTCTGCGGTCTCAGAGTGCTTTTCTAGTTTCATTCTGAAAAGATTGCCTTTCCATCCAGAGGCAGGTTCTGGGGGGTCTGTGTTGCTCTGCAAATGAAACATTCCACCTTTACTGTATAAAACTACAAGATAAAGAAGATCTGTATGTGTTTTTTTAAGTCTTTGTCACATACAGGATAATGCAATTTCGATTTTTCTGAAGTGGCACTGGATGTTGATATGATGCAGGCCTCATACACACACACACAAACTACGCAACGCAAGGGAAGGTCAGTGTATAAGAAAGTCCTGTGTCTGGTCATCAAAGTGGAACCACACCAGCCCGTGTGTTGCACGATGGAAACAAAGCTTTGGTTACAATCTGCAATCTCCTCATGACAGAAAAAAACAATTGCAGCCAGATCCCTGAGCTATCTTTAGAACAGTATTGTATTTTTGAATAAGTCATGCGGATACTGAGCAATTGACATGAAGTAGAGGATGATAGTAGAGGATAAGTTGGAGGGCAGGGGGGGGTATGGCTCGAAAGAAACAGACGAGAAGATGAAGCCGGCAGAGATGAGATGGAGGAATGAGATTCTGAGGTGACAGCCACCAGCAGCCCGGTAATTATTGTCCATTTACTTTAAAGGAGATAAGCAGCTTGACAGAGGATATTGTGGATTCCTCTGTGTGAAACCTGCGGTGGACAGTGAAAGGAAGGAAAGACATGGCAAGAGGGAGCGACAATAAGTGAAGTGAGGAGAAAAAAGATGGGGGGGGTGTAAAGAGGGTGAGAGGGTGTGAGGTTACCTCCATTAGCCCTTCATTGTCTTCCAAGAACTGGAACGGTCGCTAGATCAGATTGCACTCCACTCAAACAAAGAGCTTTGGTTATTTGAATCCTCCTGTATTCTACCAGCTAAATTTCCCAAGGCAAATGTTGACAGGGAAAATTGATATTGAGTGCAGTCTTATTCTCCTGACCAATCACGAGGCATTTCCTCCGCTAAAATCACATGTCTGCACGGCATTTATCCGCATTTACGTTGCAGCCATGTGGGAAAGATCAGAAACACTTCTCAAAGTTGCTATCATGTGATTTTACTTTCTTTCTTTACGATCTATTTAGATTTACTGAATGAACGGCTATGACGAAAACATCTTCAGTAATTTGTTTGTGTGACAATAAGAAAGTGTTAATATGTGACAATAAGAAAAGCACTACCAAATGCAGTAAAACTCTGCAAGTTGTACAATGGAAGCTTACAGAGACACTAAAGTGGATTTGTTGTTGCCATGGTTACTTATTCATGATATCACTGCTGAAGTTTAGCATGATTGTGTGTGTGAATGATCGCACTTGACGGCGGTATGGAGGCCCATTCTGGACAAACTAGTTAGGAAAGTTAGCTTGAAATGAAAAGGTTTTGTTGAGACCAGAAGATTGAAACTTTTATTTCATTTTTTAAATTTTATTTTATTTCACTTAGTTTCATACACCAATTCGGAGACCAACCATCAGCCTACAGTGGTTGTCACACAGTGTTTTACAGCGAACGCCTTTAATCATTAACAACTGGCATCAAACACAAGATAATCCATTTCCCTGTGGACACATGCCTCTGGACATTAATCCCTCCTGTCTGTGGGAATGAATTAACTGTAAAACCTGACACGCCCAAAGAAAACATGTGTTCTCTATGAGTGCAGAGATCCGCTAGTCGCTACAATATGACAGCACACACACACACACACACACACACACACACACACACACACAATGACAATAAAGACAAAAAGCTCTGAAGGTGCATTCCTTGTACACAAAAATAAGAAGTATATCAATATTCAGCACAGATAAATCTAATATGGAATATATAGTATGGAAATACTACTATCCTGTACTATTATACCGTAGTACTGAATGGTCCTAGGTGCTGATGCCTTTTATATTTGACATTCTAGAGAGATGACGTGTCCGTCGGGGGATGTTGTTCCAAGTATTATATTGAGACATTTCCACATCTGTATGCACAGGGGACAACCCCCACCCAACCCGAACCGCATGTGTGTCAGATGTATGGAAACAAACCAACTCATTTTGGTGTTCATGCACTTGGCAATATCCACATGTTTGTTCTTTAAATCAGCATTTAGGTTTCCATCTTTCTTCCTGTGCAAAACCATTGCACCTGAATTTCAGGTCTTCCTACATACACGACAGCCAGACATATCTGAGACTGACCTGCTGCCCTGCCGTGTTCCCTTTATTCTACAGGCTGGGAGCAATGCTGTCTGTCAACCTGCCTCATTCAATCTTTCTGACACTTACCCAGAACTGGATTGTGGAAGTGCAACAGTTGAGAAATATAATTCTTCCAGCGTGTCACAGGAGCGTCTGGCAGTTGGGTGTTGGCTTCCTAAAGAGAAGGCTGAGCCCAGGTTTTTTGAATCCACAGTCTCAATCTTTCGGTCCCTATACCCATCATAGCATCTGATTGTTCTATAAACAAACACCGTCAATGACGACAATGGACCTGAAATACATTACAGGTATAAAAGCAGCAAATATGAGGCATGACATGAAATGCAGCTGGAAGCCTGAAGAGACAGTCAGAAAATATCCATTTTAACAGGATCATTATGCAAAAAGCAACAATAACCTAGTGCAGATGATGAACACACTGTCGTTTCTCTGCACCCAAGCCAGAGGGCAACACACTCTGCGGCATCCATCTTGTTTAAGTGATGCTGCTCATTATGACATTGCACATGGTGAGAGCAAAGTACACACACATCAAAAACACTCAGTCACAAAGTATTAATATTCCCAGCACTATCTCACTCACTCTCCCTCTCTCTCTCTCACACACACACACACACACACAGCAAAGCAAGCCCCCACACTGAAACGACATCTACCAGTGTTGAACACAACTGTTACAAGCGGGTAATGCCGGAGGCGAGCCAGAAGTATTGTGAGTATGTGTATCAGCAGTGTATCAGACAGATGCTGCTTTATTGTAAATAGAGAACATGTAAATAAGCGGTCTGAATTATTTAATATTGAGAAGAGCTGGTGCTCGATGTCCTCAACTCATACTGAGGACATCGTGGGCAGGAGAAGGGCAGAAGGAAGAAAACATCTTCCATCAAACAGTCAAACTAATCCAATATGTTCTTCCGGCAAGTGTCATGAATTCATGCGACTTGGTTGTAAATTTGCGATGCCATTGCGACAAGGGCCTCCAAGGTTCATGATGGTGAGCAGCCAAGAGCTCTGCAGGATGGTGGCTGCTATCTCTTTGAGAAACTTACGGGCTGGTTCTAGGCCCAAATGCCCCAACTGCCCCAGCAAACTGGCCTTCGTCATCCCAAATTTAAGAATAAGCGACAAGTATTTTATTTTTTCCCTGTCGGTCAGGCCAATCACAAAAATGATTATGATTATTATTTTCTATCAGATCAGTTGGTGTGGCCATAAAAACACAGCAGAGAGCAGTTACGTGGTGCTATCATTTCACTCCAGGCTCTGTTCGAAGCTAATGTGATTTTAAGTGTTACTTCTGTTTCTATGTCTGTCATTTCTTCAACATTGTTGTGATCGTTTTACTTTCTTTGTTTCATATTAAAACACTTAAAATCGTAACAAGTTTGTAATTAATTGTGTGTGTGTGTGTGTGTGTGTGTGTGTGTTGGGGCCTCCCAAGACCCTTCAGTACTCCATACGACATGTGCCCTGAGGCATGGTACAGTAATCTGACCCCTGGGTGCGTGAGGGCAACAGAACAAATGAAGTGGAAGATTTCTCCCCTCCAGAGCCTCCCGTTAGTGAAGACCACAGTGGTCCAGAGTCGTACCGACATCAGCCATTGGCAGTGGATGGTTCTTTTATCGAAGAGTTTAAAGCGAAGAGGACGGTTGAAGATAAAGGAGAACAGCTGATAATGATCAATACCCCCAGATACCACATACACCAGCAGCCCCAGCCAATGGCACAATTCAAGTGCAATAGCTGTAATTCAACCTGTAGAGGGCACCTACTGTGCATATTTAGTGCAAAGTGCTTTGAGGGTTAACTCTTAAATGTGGAGACTGAAGAATCAACCAGTCATTCAGTCAGCTATATTTCATTTTTCTTTTCAGTGTGGTGAAGATAACTTGTTTGATGGTTAATAGTCATTTAGATCATTTGTGAATGGTGTCAGAGAGAAGATGAGCAGACCCTGCTCATGGGCATGTTGCAAAAACATGAAGAAAACAGCTCAGACACACCTGTGTTCTGACATCTCGAAAACAGGTCATCGGATATTGCTTTTTCCTAGAAGAATTGAGGTTCCATTCCATTGAATCAATCTAATGTCTTTACTTTTCCCAGAGACTAAATACATTTTTAGCGTGTTCCAGGTGAATACAAATTTCATGACATGACAACATACTCTGTTAATTGTGGGTAGGAGGCATCAAAATCGGCCTGGTGAGGAAGAAGTTTTACATGTGAACTTGTCTTGTGACTATTGTCAGCACAGAATTCTCTCTGCCTGCAGTTACAGGTAAGCTTTGCTTATTAAAAATTATTTTTCAAGTTCATGTAGCTCATTGACCCTTAAATGTTAAAACTGATTGCTGGAATTCGTCAATGAAATACAGTTTCATTCATAGCTATGATGGGATTTCCAATCTGTGTATGTCAAAATCAGTCCTATAGCTGGGACAAGAACCCATTCTACAGTCATAGTTGGATTGGAAAAGTCCACAAATACGTTATGAATCACGCATTTTCAATAAGAGAGTGGATGTCAGGATGTAACCCTTCTTGATGAGTTTTAATGCTTCCACATACTCTAATGAAGGTGTTAGAATATACAGTTCCTTGACAATTTCACACTGCTCTTACATCATAGACAAACCTCACCTACAGGTGGCGGCAGATTCGAGAAAGAAAAAAAAAAAAGTCATCATCACCTGAGGACATTTGTCCACAAGTCACTTGGCATATCTGCCAGAGCTCTGCAGTACATGCTACACAACAGGCTGTGTGTCTGTGTGTGCTGTGTTTGGGAAAGATGGTCGAGAAAAGGCGCACTTTCGCGTTGGCCTCCGTCGGATTTGTGTGTTTCATGTTGATTCTATATCAATATGTGGCCCCGAGGGTCATCCACATGGGCTCCCCGACAGTGATGAGGCAGGAGGGGGATCTCCTCACCGAATCCACCTACACGGGAAGAAACCACTTCACCGAAAAGGACTTGAATAGGTCTATTCATTTTAAAATGAAAGGGACGGACACGATGGTTTTTTTGCACATCCAGAAGACCGGGGGGAGCACCTTTGGCCGGAATCTGGTCAAGAATGTACACCTGGAAAAGCCCTGCCAATGCAAGAGGGCGCAGAAGACGTGTGTTTGCCACCGTCCGAACTTGGCAGAACCCTGGATTGTGTCCCGGTTCTCCACCAGCTGGTCCTGTGGCTTGCACGCTGACTGGACCGAACTCATCAGCTGTGTGCCCGACATGTTCAAAGACGGTCAGGAAACTCAAAGGTAAGAAAAAACGCAGTGTTTGTCTTATTGGCTATTTATCAGGGGAAATTGATGATGTTGTGATTTGGCGCTATAGAAATACAATCTGACTTGACCGAGCAGCAAATTTCTAGGGAGGAAAAAAATAGAGTTACTCAAAATCATCGTTTATTTTGGTGGGGTCATTTTGGGCAAAAAAAAAAAAAAAGCGTTGTGAGGAAGAGGTGAAACTTGTTTCATTAAATGTGGCTCATGCCGATTCTCTCCATCTGTATGTATAGATTTCACACCTGAGTGAACAAATCAAGTTAGAGTTTAAAAAAATGTGTTACCGTTTTGTGGGGGGTTATTGTTTTATTTTTACAACAGCAGGTGAACAGAGATACTCAAAGGCAGATAATAGTTCAATGTTCATTCCTGAGTTTTGAGGAACTTTCAGCATTTGACTGGGTGTTGTTGAACCGGATTGTTAGTTGACAGACAGAAGGTCAACTTTTTACCAATCATTGGGTCTTCACCTGGAATGTGACTGTTTAGGAGGCATGCTCCCCATAATTAAGCTCTGTCTAAAGCAGGGTGACATGAGAAGCACGCATAGGGAGGAACTTTGACGAAACAGTGTCGGTGCAATGTAATACTATTCTGTGATGTTGCAAAAAGGTGTGGCCCTGTTAGACTGTCATACCTTCTTTCTCATCTGGGCACACCTTATCTTCTCAGTAAATGTTTTTGCTTTCATTTCCAATCTACATTTGTGACTCAAAAGATGTATCATATTTTAGATTCTTCTAATCAGCCACCCTGATTACTGCTTTGCACATTCTTGGCAAAGATGAGCTACATGAGGTTATCCTTAAAATTGTTTTCCAACAGTTTTAAAGGGAGAGGCTGAGCACGTGTTGGCCCAGTCCTGTCAACAAAGCAAAGGGTGGCTACTTTGAGGAAAACGTGACATATTTTTCTTAGCTACATAATTCAATATATCTTGCATCCTATTTGGTATCCTACAATGTAAAAAGTAGTACAAATAAAGAAAAAAACATTGAATGAGAAGGTGTGTCAAAACTTCTGACTGGTAGTGTACAAATATATGCAATTTAGAGGTTTAACATGTCTGAATACATCCAGCTGTTGTTTTTTTTTTTCCAAGTATCAAAATATCAAACTATTCTGCCACAACAGTCAGAGGTTAAAAGAAAAACCAGTTAAATATATTTATGTTGATTAAGGTATATTTAATATCATGGAATCCTTCTCGTCCTGCCCTTATAATGACGTCACACCGTTACAAATATTCATATTCACTGTATAGTCTAGAAATTATGAACTTAATATTTTGTACTTTACGACTCAGGACTTTAGTTACACCTACGCAAAAATAATACAACTTTTCAAAGGTGAGAGGAACATCGACAAGGAGTTGTCGTCCCATTGTTTTGCCCTTATCTATGTAAGGCCGCCGGCTATTGGCTGCTGGCTCCTGTGACGGCACCGTTACGTGTCAACCAATAAATAGCGGTT
>CAAKHB010000219.1:15815-27524 GCA_901007665.1 Aeoliscus strigatus | reverse complement strand
GAGAGGTAGAAAAAGCAGGAATCGCGCTGCATCCGGGGAACAGAGCTCCGTGGCGATGCGGAGAGCCTGTTGTGTCGACCAGGAACCAAAGTAAAGTAACGGGGGACGGACTCCGACTCGCAGGGGGGGCTCTTTCAGCCACTTCCAAGGCGCCTTTCATGGCGCTGAACGGTCCCGGTGAACGATGAGCTAACTTCGCCGGTCGTCCACAAGCGACATGAGCGACTCTTGAGCCCCGAAAACGAGTTCTTCTTGGCGGGGGAGAGCGAGCATGAAGAAGCCGAGCGCCCCGCTCCCCGTCGTCAGCTTGGCTGGGAAATGGTAGCGTACTGTGGGGACTGCACTGGGAAGGACCATGGTCGAGAGGAGCAGCAAATTCTTGTTGGTCGTCGTCGGATCCGTGTGTTTCATGCTGATTCTCTATCAGTACGTGGCCCCCGGGGTGATCAATTTCGGCTCCCCGCACGGTTATTTCGCGGAGGAGGACGAGGGGGATCTCTTCCCCACTCCGGACCCCCACTACATCAAGAAATACTACTTCCCCGTCAGGGTCTTGGAAAGGTCGATCGATTTTAAAATGAAGGGGAAGGACGTGATTGTGTTCCTGCACATCCAGAAGACCGGGGGAACTACATTCGGCAGGCACCTGGTCCAGAATGTCCGCCTGGAGGTGCCTTGCAAATGTAAAAAGGGCCAGAAGAGGTGTGCCTGCTACCGTCCGAACCGTAAAGAGACCTGGTTATTCTCCCGGTTCTCCACCGGCTGGAGCTGCGGCTTGCACGCCGACTGGACCGAGCTCACCAACTGTGTGCCGGGGCTCATCAACAAGAAGGAGACCATACAGAAGAATCTGAGGTAAACCAGGATTATAGATTACTATAGATCAGGGAGAGCTGTAAAGTTAAGACAGTTGTAAATGACACAACACCAAAGGTTTTATTAGTTTGTACTTCATGTTCTTTGCAGGTACTTCAGCCCTCTCAAACGCTGACTTGATGAAATCATTTAGAACCTTTTAAGTAGAATTTTAATAACATCTGCTTTAGCTGCCTGGTTCATCAACCTGGATCATGAAATGTATGATTGATTAAAACATTTCAGTCAATGTACTTCGGCTGTAGGTGACATCAATGCTGCAGTAACAGGCTAGAACACAATACACCACCATTACTACAAGTCCCCACAGGACTTGACTTGATTTGACATGTGTTCCCTAGTTTGTACATGACGGCGCAATGCCAAACGAGGGATCTGTGGTTGGCAGATAATAGATGCTGAGAGGTGAACGATGACTGACATTTCAAACATGCACTGTCTGAAATGCCACAAGAGCTCAACAGTCACTGCCAATTGTTGATAGGTGCCAGTATGCTCCTGCTCACCTCACACAGAAGACCAACAGCTGCGTTTTTCCGCTGTGCAAGAATACCTCACTGACGTATCTAGACACAACCGGCATTCTTATTAAGTTATTTCGTTTTTGCACCTCCTCCTATTGTTGTTGCCAACATCCTTCTCCCAGACATATTGACAGATGTATCAGCTTCCATTTCACTGCACCCTTGTGGTAAAAGGGTATGCTTGCTGAATGTGTTATGTGTCTTTATATCGCTTGAGGTAAATTTTTTGTTTTGGCTCTGGATGATCAATAGGACAAAGGGGGTTTTGACCTATGTGGGAATTTTGGAGATGAAAAATGTGTTTTTCTCTTGTCTGCCTCGCAGCCGAGCGCGTTGGAGATGTCAGGCCGGCTGCTCTGCTTCCCATCGCTGCTTAAACTGGGGATCAGAGCTACAGGCTGGGTAGGACAGGGCTGGGCTGGGGTGTGCAGGTTCGGGGGCGGGGGGCCTGCGGGGGTTTGGCTCCACTCTAATCCATGTGATTATTACCGCTGGGACGCACACACACACATGCACATATACTCAGAAGCGCTGCTATTTGCTGCTGGCGTCAGTCCTAACTCCTGTGGTTTGCCCCCCGGTCAGAGGCGATAACGTGTCCGGCCGTCCTGCGTGGCGAGCCGAGATATCACAGTGGATGCAGGATAAACAGTCTTTCATCACTTTGTGAGCATTGTTTCAAAGTCTGAGGCTGTGTGTATTTACGTGCGTGCACCTGGAAAAGACAACAAAAAGAGTTGATGAGAGGGGCTGATGCATCCATGACCACGCAGTGAAAAAGAGTCCTCTGGTACAACCATCGGTCCTGACGAGAGAAACAAGGGACTGTAGCTTCAATAGTCTCCTGAAGGAAAACAATGCTGGGACATGCTTTTACTTTCGTTTCATTTTTCATTTTTAGTGCCTGGTTCTGCCATGTGGGATGTGGAAGGTTCTTGTTTGGCCTGTGGTAAAGCTTGTTCAGGCACATCAGTCTCGAGGGCAATAGCAGTGTGTTGGAGAGGCCAGCGAAAGTGTGAAAAAGATAATTTGTGTTTACAGAATGGTGGAAAGGGATTTCTTGGCCCGGTGTTGTATGCGGAGATTTCAGATCAGCTGTGTACACTGTTATTGAGGTGGTGATACACAGGGTCTGTACCTGGCCTTTATGAAACATTGCAGATGCTTTTGGAAAAAGATGTGAATGAAACTCTCTTCCATCTCTTGGAAGTGAATGTAGTGAAATACACCTTTTGATTGTTTTAAAAACTTCCACCTTACTCCATGCACAAAACCAAAAGAACCAGGAATTAGAGATTTACTGTATCACATAATGATATAAGCTAGTGTATTAAAGTGGCTCCACGCTATTAGCAGGATTACACAAAAAACTGATTTTCACCAAATCTTTTTGGGTGGGAGTCAAGGAAGAACCTTGCATTTTGGGGAGGAGCCATTCGACAGTGTGGATTACATGCGTTGGGCAGACGTTTGCAGTCTGTCAGTGTGTTTTTAGATTTGTTTTCAAAACCTAAAAAGCCAGATGTTAATGAGAAACCGGAAAACACACAGGTTTGTAGATTTTTTTTTTTTGGATCACTAGAAACTAATTTCTTAGCGATTTCTAAATTGAATTGTGAGCTAGAATTGTGCTGCTCTTTAAATGACAGAACAAGAGACAGCAAGTCTGACATTTGTGATAATTGAAAAAACATTTGCGTTGTCTGAAGTCGGTATTGTAACATTTTCCGGGCCCATTGGTGTGTGGCGGTATTATATATTGATTCTACCATTGCACGGCACGTTCTTCACCTGTTCCTGCCCTAAAACCTTTTCCAACACAGAGGAAATAATATTTCACATTCCGTGTATGTGGATGAGGCTCCGTCTGGTCTGGTGACAAAAGTGTCAGCTTCAGAGGAGGAAGGCACGTTAAATAGTGGCTGGTGACAGTGAAGATGAATGGTTTGTTGTAGGAGAGTCAGGTCAGTCTCTGATCGGAGCTGAGATGAACAGAGTCATTGTGGGACAGAAAGAACAACACGTATTCAGCAAAGCATCATCAGCATTTTGATCATTTGCCAACTTGTATGTCAGCCCTAATATTTGTCACTGATCCCACACACACACATTCTCCAAAGTGCAGACCCTAATGAGTGTGTGAAACACACATACCCAGATACCAGGCTTTAAGTATGATGTGTGTAATTGGTGATCCCACTCGCTTCACTCATTATGGAGCCAAACTCTCAGATGGAGGGTACCATCTGCCTTGCGTGTGTGTGTGCGCACATCTCATGACAGCGTTTTTAATCCCAGTGGGTCGAGGAGCGTCTTACGAAGCGAAGTGTTGGGGCTGATTTTACTGCATCTATCTCAGCCCTCACAAATCACTCCATTTTCCCTCTCCTGCCTCCTCCACATCCCTTTTGCTTGCCTCCAATCCACTACCCCTCCCTCTCCTTCCATCCTTCCTTCCTCCCTCCCTCCCTCTTTCCCTCCCTCCGTGATGGTGTCACTCTCTAATCAAACAGCAGACTTGCTTTCCGCTTGGTGGCTTAATGGCCAGGGGGGTCCTCTCTATCTCAGTCGTTCACTTTTCTCCATCTTTGCCCCCCTCATCTTTCTTTCTCTCCCTTGCCATCTTTTTTTCTCTCCCTCCCTCCAAGCGTGACTACTGCATTAGAGGAAACATCTTTTCATGCAAGATTGGCTGCAATTTCCAAAATGGCTGCTTTGCCTAATGGACAACTGCCTGGGTTCTAATGAATGATTCCATCTAAGAGTGTGAGAACGGGCAGGGGGCGGGTGCGATGAGAGGTAATGTGAGGAACAGGATGGCATCAGAAGAGGACTGTCTGGGAATGATGCAAAAGAAAGGATAAAGGGGTGAAAATGTTAAGTTTCTGCAGTCAATTAGCACGGTTGTCAACAAATGGGCATCACTCTTCTGTCAGTGGGCCTGTTTCAGATTCACAGCACAAATCACTGCATTCTAAGATGCCACTGTGTGTGTGTGTGTGTGTGTGTGGGTGTAGGTGGGGGGTGAGAGCGGGTGCATGTGGTAGCTCAGCATGGTTCCATCAGCGTGGCAGCACAACCCTGAATCCAGAATCAACCGGGGAAACAGCAGAAGCCTTCCCGACTGATTGGCATAGTGTGTGTGTGTGTGTGTGTGTGTGTGTGTGTGCGCGGTGGAGCCAGGCAGGTCGGTGTTAATCCAATCAGATTAGCTGGGTTTAAGCGCTGGCGGCCAGGCACTCCAAAGCCGTTTACGTCTGCTCATCCTGTGACTGCGAGTGCACCATGTTCCAGCATTCCCAGCTAACATTCCCACATCCGCCCGGCCAGTTACTTGTTTGCTCAGCTCCAGTCACCGTCACCTTCTGGACAGTTCTCCTCCTCTTAATGGGTTTTACGACCCAGTTGTGACAAAGTGCTGAACCTGAATAGTTCACCCCGGTACCTCTGAATTGGCTTGTATTTCTGAGGACTTTTCCGTGGATACAAAAGAAATATATTGTCAAATCAACATTTAGTTGCAACTTCTTTAATGCAAGATCAATGCTTTTAGACTGGTTGTTGGTCAGGTAAAAAAGTAAGTCGTTTGTAAGTCTGAAGTAAAAGGATGTGTGGGTTTGATTTAGTGGCAGATTGCAGGTGACTGAACCCCCCCCTTGCTCTCCAAGCCTGGAGGAGAACATGTGGTGACCTTCAGGATAAATGACCCATCCAGCAGAAAACAACTTCGGTGCTTGTTACTGCTTTTTGTCATCACCTGTCCTTATTTCTGTCTTTGTCTCTTTGGCAATGGAGCTCATGCTCAGACATCAGCAACCCTTTTTTTCAGGAGATTGTGTGTTCATAAAGTCACAGACACGTAGCAGGTAATTCCAGACAGTCGATCCTCCTCATTAACCCGACACACCGTCGTCTCATAGTTCAATACTTCAGCGTGACCATAAGAAGTTAAAATTGAATAATCACACACCATGGAAAAAACAACAATAACAAGAAGTACAATTCTTCTGAGTAGTATATATTAGTTGATCCAGTGCAATCTGCAACTTCCTCACAGATTTGATTTTTTCCATATTGTGCAACAACCAGCCGACCGCCAAATACCAAGGTCAACAAAGATCCCCCTGGCGTTTTATGCTCGGCCCATCACAACACAGTGGAAGGATGGTCAATGCGTACTAAACTTCACACACAAAAGGGGGAGATAAGGCTCTTATGTGTGCTCCGATGCTGGAGGCGAGTGTTGACAGGCTTCCCTCAGCTACACTGCTGCTTTCTCCAGACTACCAGAGTTCAGCTCAGGTTCAGCCTCAGGTCAACATAACCCAGCCTGACAATTCCGAGTTGAGACAATAGCTCAAGAGGATATGTGGCTACCTCGGCCGGGCCCCTCGCTGCACACACAGGGCTTTACTTTGACTCCCTGCTGTATCTGTCTGCAGCCTTTTTGCAGCAGGCTGCAGTCACCGCTGCAGAGTGGCTCCATTTCAAACCAAATAATGTCAGATTCCGATGCTCTTCAGAAGAACCGTCGTTTTCATGGTGAACTTAAAATGCCCCTTATTTAAAATGCAATCCACTACAGTCAAGTGAAGATCGTTGCCGCCATCGATTTTTTTTTTTTTTTTTTTTTTCCCCCAGCTGTGTCACCTCACTGCGTTGTGAGGACAGGAGATGCAGAGGAATCCACTCGACTGCTGAGTACTCTTTCTGTTAGGGGTTATCTTCGGCCTGCCTGTGAGCCGTCAGTATTGATTAGCCATAATGGATCTGCAAGGGGTTTTTCATTGATTAATAAACCTTGAATGACACAAACGTGGTGCTGAGCCTTCCCAGACTGATCTGAGTGTTTGCTCGACAAAGGAGACGGGGTTAGAGAGAGACGCAAAGAAAAGCCAGAGTGATGTGTTTCTTAATCATTACGTAGCCTCTCTGGCTTGTGTGTCACTCTCTCTCTTCCGCCCTCTGCAGCCGGCTGTCAAATGTCAACCCCCCCACCCCACCCAACCAAAAAAAAAAAGGTTCTGCAGGCCTGTGGACAAATATAGTGCAGTGAATGATTAGCAGACATGGTAATAAAGGGTGCTTCGCTGCACTGGCCATGCCAACAGGATTATTGTCTATTGATAGGCCTGGCCTAGCATTAGCCTTGCTAGCTGAAAGCGGCTGGTTGATTAGTGGGCATTTCTATCGTGGTTAATGAGTGGAGCTGCGGAATGCCGCGGTATGCTATGAGAATAGGATTACAGGCTATTAATCAGACAAGAGGCTAGCAGAAGTCATTAGGCTGGCCTGCGGCGAAGTCAGTGTGTCTGTGGTGGATTCTCATCCCTGGTTTCTAAATCAGGTCTGGCCATGTTCCTGTCATCTGGTCTCTTGCTTCATAATGACCCTGGATGTCTCGGAATGCCCACCACCACCACCACCCATGAACCCCCATTCTTTGATGGCATTCCTTGTCTTTCCCCTCCGTGTCATCTTCCTTTCTTCTTTAGAGATAGAGGGAGGAAAGACAGAAAGACATTCCCAAGGACTTTTCTCTGCATCTATGAACAACGCTGTCTTTTCATGTCACTGGTTGTGACGAGTCCAGACAGGATGTGACCCGCGAGCTCGCCTCAGCGCTCAGTCTGATCTCTGCTCATTTCTTGTAAACAAGTAAATAAATGCATCAATTTTTTACCCGATGCATTTGTTTATGAGTAAATACATCTATTCATGGAGCCGATGTGTCCCTGAGAGTGTTTGTGTGTAAGTGAGAGATGGCCAAAGGAGGCATGTGAAAGGAGAAGAGAAGCTGACAAGCGTGTTAATTGAATTGTGGGAAAAATGCAAATCCAGCACTGCCTCTTTGAATTAGGGGGAGGAGTTTTAACTGATTGGGACTCTTCATCAGACACACACACACACACACACACACACATACCATCAGCTAACTTTTACAAAATCCCAAAAGGAGAATGAATGAATGATACTGTTGTCTCTGCATCCCGTTGTGTTTCCCTTCCTTCCTCTCCACTTTCCTACCAATGGTTCCATCACGAGTCTTAAAGCTTTCAGTATGTGCATTTCTCTGTTTGTGTCCCACCAAAAGAATCAAAGTACTGGTGCCATTCATAGGAAGATGAAGCAAAGGAAAAATCCCAGATTCTTTATTCTGCTACACTTGGTTTGTTGCTTCGCTCCGGGGCAGAGCCTGTAGATCACCTTTTATGAAGCTGCGCACAGCATGTCTGCTGCCTTCATTTGTGCTCTGAAGCATAAGTTGCATGTTAGTGGGCATGTTGTGCGAATGTGGTGCCACACATATCAAACCATCACACAAGGATGTGTGATGGTTTGTGAAAATCAAGATGTGTCAGTGACTCGCATAGTGCCCATACGAAGAATGTTCAGTGTTAAACATTCATTGCATTCAGAGAATAAACTAATGGCTTAAATCTTTTTTTTTTATTCTTTTATTCAACACATGTACATATTTACTCAATTTCCTCTGACTGAATGTTCATCTTTTTAACCACATCTCTGTGTAGATGACACCATAAGCCTCAGCTGACATTCCCTCAATGTTCTGCTCCCCATGATCATAAACACTTGGAGAATGGTCAGCTGACATGTAAAAACACACATGCAAAACCACAGTGCCATTTTCTGAAGATGATTGTGTTTTATAGAGGGTGAGGATGTGACACCATGTTGAATCAAGGTCACTGTTAAAGCTAATTCACTTGCACTATTCTTAGTGTCTCTTCACCTCTTTTGTCTCTCCCTGCTCTGCTTCCTCCTCTTCGCCCGGTGTAGCACTGTGGATCTGGGCCACAGGTATGTACCGTAGGTGTCCTCCTCCACCTCGGTCTTCACATCCATTCCACTTCTCTCCTGTTGTGTCCTCATCCTGTGCTGTCAAAAACTTCTCCAGCCCTCCACCACCACCCTGTCGTTTTTGGTTTCCAGCGCGTGTCAGCTTCTTCCAGAGAGAGGAAGTGCTTTTATCCGCTCGTGATCTGATCTGATGTGAGATTGCGATAAGCACAGGAGTGTAGTGTTCTCTCTGCCTCACCCTGGGGACTGTATGAAGGAGAAGACCTTTTTCCTTCCTGTCTGCTTCTTCATGTGCTTAGATGGAACAATCTGGTGGTCTTAGGGTGATGGTGAAAACAAAACAGGCGAGTGGTTCTTTGCAGTCTATTCAGCCCCACACTTACTGTTCGTATATCTTTGCAGATAGCTTTGTGCTCCCTGCCAAGGTTTTTGAGTAATTTTCAATTCTTTTCTTTCTCCAAGACTGTCACATAAATACAGAAAACAACAATTGGATCACTTTCAGAGGCTCTGACATCCAAAGTACCCTGTTGTGACATCCCGAAGCCTGTTACATGAAATAAGGTAGAAAAAATATCAATATTTTAGATTCTGCCGCGGGTTGTCCTAACAAGCACATAGATTGTCTGTTTCAGTTTTAAAAGAAAAGAAAACCCAGTCCCGCTGAGAGCTGACTATTTCCAGTACTTGGTTCAATGTCTTTAACATGGAAAGGTACTATAGTCGATCCACTTAGACATGCACATTCACAATTTCAAACCGAGGTGTATAAAACACAAGGTGACAGTGATTCGTACACACGGTTTATACAACTCTGGCTTTTTTTGGAAGATAAGCACAGCAATGGTCAAATTTTTCCCAAAGAAAATAGAAAATACTAAGCAGTTTGACAGTGTTTCAGACAGTCAAATGTAAACGCAGCTAAATAGTTATTAATAAATTGTTTCCACCCTATAGAAAATTCTATAAAACATATTATATTTAGTGTCCTATGAACAGTGCTTTTTGATTCAGTGTCCAGGAAGATGATTTGATTCATCAGACGGTTGGAGTCGTGGGTCAGCTGACGGTCAGACGTGTTGAGCAGTAGTGGGATCTACTTCTTCAGTAAGGTGCCCGGCGGGTTCGTCATCTTGCGTTTATCGCATTATATCACACGATTTGTCGATCGACTTTTTTTGAAGTCATCACAGATCCCTGGATCAACTCTGTTTGCTGCTAGCGTTGTTTGGCACTTCATAGTGAGGTGGAAACGGCAAAACAGGCATGTGAAAGAAATGACAATTTCAACGGATGGTTAATTTCCATCAGTTTGATTGGATCAATGCTTAACCAGTCGATTATATCTATAGATTGTGTGTGATGGTTTATGCACATGAACACAGTAGCTTTGTTGAGTCAACTGTAGAAACGAGCATGACTATGACGGTGTTTGAGTCCTATAAAGCTCAAGAAGGCCTGTTCCAGCAGGACGGTCACATCTTTGTCTCTTCCCTGCTTGCGTGATGCTCACCTTGTTGCATGTTGCAATGCAAATCCACTGAGGCACTCATGCAAAATTGCCGACTCTGCTGTCTCTCACCCTCATTCCTACAACACACATTCTGCCTCTGTCCCTTACTGACTTCATAGATGTTCACTGTTTGACGGTTTCCCTTGTTGAATATACCCCCCTCCGACACACACACACAAACACACACATACACGCCCCCCCCACCCCCTCCCGTCTTTGTCCGACATCTCTTTACGCTTGACCGGCTGTGCCGTGACTCTTGACTTCAAAGAGCTACTTTATTCATCAGTCACTCATCAGAAAGAGAGGGCCACTCAGCAGTGCGCTAAAAGAGAGGGAGGGGATGAGGATTAAGTGTATAAAAAAGAAGGGGGAACAAGTGTATGAAAAGAAGGCACAAGAGAGAAAGAGGATCCGCTCTTGACCGCGGGGAACCTCTGGAGTCACAGAGGCGAGAAGGGGGCACACTCCCACACTACACATCCCGCAAAAAGTCAGTCCCAACACTTTCTTTTTGTTTTTGTCCTGTTGGGTGTGAGCATATGCCGCAAACATGATCCCTTGCTCCTTTATTCTGGTCATCTATCTCATCTTTCCTTCATTCTTCTTACTTCAGACGCCACCACAAAGGAGCGTTGAAGCCCGTTTGGTCCTATTATCCCTTACTGCACCACGCTTGTGTATGTATGTAGTTTTTGTTATATAACCCTCTTTCCTGTGTGGGCGCTTCTCCACCATTTCTAAATCTTGCTGTATGTCATCACCTTCGTGCTGGCTGACATTCTCACTCTTTTTTTTTTCCCGTCTGTGTTTTGAGGTGACTGGCAAGCTTGTTTTCAGGTCAGTGAGAATTGCTATTTCTTCCCCACTCAGCTGGAGTCTGGCTCACACTCAGCTGCACACAGACACACATGCTCACATATGTCCATCCTGCTCTCGTTGGGTGATTTTTCAGACATGTAGTGTGGTCTTGGCAACAGCATGATAATAACACTATGCTGTCGCCTCATTTGTTTTGTTCATTTATTTGTGGCTGGCAGATTTGCATCTGCCTTTTTGTTTTCGTAGTTATTTGTTTTTCTCCCTTAAGTAATAAGTTATAGCTGAGTCTGACAGTCTGTGTGCTGCTTGTCTCTTTTGCTTGTTTGAAAGGCTTCCTTTTTATGACTCTTCGAGTGTGTGGGAGCAGACGTGAGCAGTCGGTAAACTTTTTCCGTGGCATATCCTCTCTGCTCTGTATGAACTTTTCTATTGTTTTTCTTGCAAAAAAAAAAAAAGAATTGGTTTAAAAGTACTGATTATGACCCTTCCCTTCCCTGGTTTTTAAAGTATAATCTCAATAATAATATCAATTTGCTACTAAGCTAAGTCGCTATGGTACTATTATTAAGTACGAAAATGAATGTCAAGTGAGAGCTTTGTATGTGTGCGCACGCGTGTGTTATGGGCAAAAGAGCCACCACATGCTGAGCGTGCCAGTGACCATGAACGACTCTGACATAGTGAGGGAGCAGGTGTGGAGACATGCAGAAATTGCAGGTCTTAATAAAGCTGTCGGTGTGTGGAGCCGTTAACTAAAAACCTAGGATTATCATTTCTATTTTAAATGCAAGACTTGTCATGCTGTTGTTTATCCTTTTTTTTCCTCAATAAGCCCTGGCAGCAAACATTAAAAGGAATCGCGGTATGAATTATGTGCACATACTGTGCGGCCCAGTGCGGTGAGTCAGTGAGTTCTTAGAAACCTTTAAGCTGAGTAATGGGCCTGATGCGGCATGCCTCAACAACACACTGGCACACACTTACATGCACAGACACATTTCACCTTACCACGGGAGAAGCTGGATGTGGAAAGACAGAGTTCGATTAAAGCACCGTGGAGGAGGAGGAAATTTGAAGGAAGGAAAAACTGCTGATTCAATCGAACAAAAAGAGTGAATAGCTGAGGAGGGAACTGAGAGGGTGACGTGTAAG
>CAAKHB010000217.1:14607-39203 GCA_901007665.1 Aeoliscus strigatus | reverse complement strand
CTGGCTTTTCCGGTCACGGCTGATTTAATTTTCATAATTTGGACTGTTTATATGTCATTTCATTAGGTTTTGACAATATTTCACCTAAATTAACACTTTAGATTCAGAATATGTGGCCAGTTTCTCCAAATATCGCCTGTTTGGAAACCGCCATGAGTCAACATACGTCGTCATCCCGGGGGAGAGAGTGATCCGATGAACTGATCTGCAGCTCTTTGGGGAATTAACGCAGAAATCCTTTGGTTAGATAAATGCTAGTTTCATAGATGAAATCTTTCAATTTGCTGCTACATTAGTTTTGTCTGAATATAAAGTTTTATTCTTGGACAGAGCAGCGCTGCCACAGCCCTCTCGGTCTGCGCTGGGTCTGCGCTGCGCGTAGTTACAGTTTTTTGGAGGTGCACGTCAACCGACGCCGTAGGCTACGTAGGCGGTACGCTCCCTCTGCGTAGCCGCGTACCGCACGCCGTAGGTACGCCTTCGATTTGACGCCGTAGCATAACTCAGGCTAGTAGCTAGTAGTAGTAATTATTACTGAACGTTGTTGATATTCGTACTCGACATGCGCTTGCGCGGACGGACTTATCCAGTACTTACGCACCGCTGGCGGTCAGGAGGGACGAAATAGAACCAATCTTTCATATAAGTTTGATTTATGTATTTAATATTGTGCTATGAATATTACATTTTAAATAATGTTTTACCCTGTAACATATTTAACAATATCAGCAATGAGTGATTCGTGACAGTCAACAGCACCGACGGCTTCAAAGCTTGCCTTGGTGCGAAAAGGTCACATGACCGATGACGTATAGCGTGAGTGAATCACGTGACTAGTTCAGACCAGTCGATACTGCTGCACGAGCAAAGCAACATCTACAGTACGTACACCAGTCTCATCAGTGCAATGCGAGCGTGTGCTCGAAAAGCTGGATATGTTGTGTTTGTGTTAAGTTATTTAGTTACATTTACATTACATTACAGTTACATTTAGTTACATTACATTTAGTTACATTCATTTCAAAATAGGATATTTCTTTGCTCTATCCTATTTCGCCACTAGATGTCACTGAAACGAAGCATTCGTTGAATGAATGAATGAACCTTTTTAAGATACAACTGATGTGGTTTAATACTGTTTCATTTCTTCATTTGAACATCACTAGATAACGCATTGGGAAAGTAAATTAGAAGGTGGATGCAGCATATTCCCTTCAACCTTGAGTGGACTAGCAGGTCAACCCCCTCCAGTGAGAGAAATACGGCGGAACCTGCAGTGACAGCCAATCTGTTAGCTTAGCTGCTAGCCACCAGGTTGGTGGCCTTGGAAAGACAAACGCCATGTAACGGCCGAGGACGCGACCACCCTCCACATTCAATGCCTTCTGAAAGTATTACAAGAATGGATACGTACTTTGAAGGGGTAACCGTCAACAACAGTATTACTTACAGTGCGTCCAGAAGTGTGTGCTAACATCTGATGCAGATCAACTGGAAGGTGCCGGTAGAATAGACCGTATGGGTATGACTTCCGGGTCTGTGACGAACTGTAACGTCATTGGCTGCCTCATTGGCATGGCGACAGTCGTACTTGAGTTGACCCATCACGCGCCTCATTACCATTATTTGTACAGTTTAATGTCGCTCTGAAATTTAATTAGTCCATCACACTTACAATACTAACCCTTACACACACTTAAAATCGATCTTAGTTAGTCATGACATCAATGATTAGCTTCACATAAGTGCTGGAATGTGACTAAGTAGTATATTTCTACAGCTAAAAACTAAGATCACTAAAAGAACTAAAAGATTTTCAGGTTTTGTTTTCTATGACTATTTCAGCATTGTGCCAAACTTGAGAGGGAGACAGTCTATTTTGTAAAGCTTCATTTATTTATGTTTTTGCATCAGTAAGACTAAAAGAACAAGTATTATCCCAGCCATAGTGCAAGAACATCCACTTATACAGTCACCATAGGTTTCTTCATGTCAGTTCCTGTTTTTTTTTAATAATTCGTGGGGGCACAGGTAGTTTGTTGTGTAGACACAAGTGTGTTGAGTAAAGTAAACAAAAAATCAAGGATGGGTTGTTTCTCAGATGACTTTGATTCATTGGCTCTGAATTACAGTAGCCTGTGAAGGAGCCAGTCTTATTTGCTCTTTTCCTCCAGTCCGCTCTCTGCCCTGAGAACCTGGCTGCTGGCCGAGATGAAGTCCACCCAGTGCTGAAGATCCTCTGGAAACTCGGGGCATTCCACCTGCAAGGACCAAACCACAAACTCTTTAATTAGAAGACAAAAAAATAAAAATACAAAATCAACCATCAGTCTGCTGCCAACACTTGGTACCTTAAATGTTCTTTCCTACCTTCCGCTTGCAAAGATGCTGCATGATCTTATCTGGGCTGCTCCGTATGACACTCTGCTTACAGTACATGACGGCACACACCAGCCCATCTTTTGTTGACACGAACCTCTGC
Source organism: Aeoliscus strigatus (assembly GCA_901007665.1). Lineage (NCBI taxonomy): Eukaryota > Metazoa > Chordata > Actinopteri > Syngnathiformes > Centriscidae > Aeoliscus > Aeoliscus strigatus. The sequence continues at coordinate 36,721 of CAAKHB010000217.1, read as the reverse complement.
TCCAAATAAAAGGCTTTATCATCCCACGTGACAATCCGGCTCCGCAGCTCATAGCCCTCACCAATACACAGAGCCCTGCGATAACGGATGGTTGTCGCTCCCACGACCATGGAACCTCTGAGGGCTCGAAGCGCCTTGAACACACCATTCCGCATATACAGAGAGAAGCGGGCAAAGTCACACTCCCGAAGATACCGGGCATTGTTCATGTGACACATGTCGATGTCGTGAGGAGTGACGCGTCCTGTCATGATCTGCTCTGCTGTGACGTCCCATACTGGAGGCTGAAACCAGGCATGGAGAATCACCACTGCTGCCCGTAGGAAATACCACACATCCAGGCTGCAGAAGAGAGCCAGCAAGGCAGCGAGCACCCACAGTACCCACCACATCTCACTGGGGGATGGAAACACAGGCAGAGGAAGCAGGTGTTGCTGTGAGCTGAGCCAAAGCTGAGCCAACATAGATATCGCAACTCATCCAGTCGAAGGTAGACGGACGATCAGTCAGTCTGTTAGTTGATATGGACATGGGGGAATGGTTGGGTCCTTTTAAATTAATTGGTTTTAAATTAAGTTATTTCCACAACCACATTCTTGTTGTCTCAAAAGACATGATAATAATAATAAACTAATCTGAAAAGTGTTCATCTGACTTGAAACAAGTCATTCCAAACGCACTAATGATTCCGTGGTGAGGTCAGGTGTGAACATGGAGCTTGTGTTTCCATTTTTCAGGATACCTGTGTAAACAGGTTCTGCAGGAACTGCATGTGTGACACAAACATGGTTGAGAAGGAATGAGAACACTGAACCATCTGTCCATACATAAAATACCGAGCTGAGCGTTTGGAAACAGATTCGTTCTTGGTAACTGGCAAGTTAATTTACAAAGAATTAAATATTTGAAAGGCTAGAGTTGTCAATGCGTTAGGCTAACTGTGATAAACGAGATAAATAAAATGTTCGGTTCAGACATGACTATATTACATTAAAGGTCAGTATCATGTTGAAAAGGGTTGCTATCAAACTCCAGCTGAGTCCGTCTTTTTCCTTCATATCACAGTCGACAGACCAGAATATTCTGGGGAGGTTTATACACGAACAACATTACCTTCTGTGTAAACTTGAATTAAGTGAACTTACCCGGTTGTTTCAGTCAGTTTCCAACCAAAACGTCAGCCATCAGCGGCGCTCTTAAACTCCTTTCGCAATCTAGGTACTTCCGGTAAAAGGTTTTCCAAATAAAAGTGGCACTGAAGAAATTGTTTAACTTTCATCAACTTAATGCGTTGAAACAATCGTTAAAACACAAAAAATGCTATATAGAGTTGATTTCATTCAGATATAATATGAATATGTTTTGCTAGTATATTTGCATGTAAACAATATAAGACGTTTAATTTGAAAGTAAACGCGCTTGATTTTCTGTGGTCACCTGGATGTGACGTAGACAAAATGGGCGGTGATCGTTGGCGAAATAATGATACGGTATCAGCCAAAGTTCTAATGAAATCAAGTTTTGTCATTAGATGAGGAAAAATAAATGAATGCTTATCTACCCTCAATTACACTCAATTAATTTTATTACAAATGCCCATCAACAACTTGCAATCTCTTTTAACAACAAACTCAAACCCTTTTATTCTTTGATAACATTACAACTACCCTGCAAGACTTCAATTCAAAGCCAGCTGTCTGATCACTGACTTCCACTTGACACTGGAGCAGGAGGGACCAGATGTAAAACGGAGATGAGAAACTCCTCATCTGTCTCTTCCTGTCAGACAGCATTTGGTGGTCTTGTGGTTGGAGTAAAGAATTGTCCATTTACTTGTATCAGTTTGGGTAGAGCGTACGTGGCCTGATCCTTTTTACTGTTGCGTGCTGGATGATGTGACGTGTAGACCGTCACACAGCGGTCACTTTGGATCTGTTCTTTATTTCGGTCACTTTCATCATTCCTCTTCAGATAGTTTCTTGTAACTCCAGGTTGAAAACATTTGCCGATCTCTGTCTGCACAGTTTCTGACAATGAACTTCCTCCACATAAGCTATTCTGAGGGCCAGTATGTGCATTTGATTTCTCCGCTGTGGACAAAGAATGGTCTGTAATATTATCGCCGTGGCCACCCACAGAGCACCCGCCATCACAGAGAGAATTGTGAGCAGGGATGGATGAGGAAATATTGTTTTTCAATTTCAGGACAAGGTCTCTCTTCCTGTTCGTCTGTGATGACAAATCAACCTCCCTGCTCGGGTTGTTAATCGTGTAATTGGGTGACAGATGGGATAATTGGTTGGGTGAGTTTATCTGAACAATATGACTACACGTCAAAGTCCTGCGGTGAAGAGCAGCGCTGTCTTGTTCACCTGTTGTTTGGTCTATGGAGGAAGGAAGATGAATATTCCTTTGTCTAGACGTAATGATCCTGGTGCAGACAGGTGTTGGTGTTTTACTTTGTGAGCGCGGAGCAGAGGGTGGATGTGGTCTTTGAACTGATGTACCTGTGAAAGCTTGTAGAGTCTTCGCAGCGATCACTGGCCCTGCAGACAGTCTGAAGGAGAAGAATAAAACTGGTGAATGTCTTATTCACTATCTTGCCAGACCAGACAATTCTAAGATTAGCAGGAAACAGTTCATTCATTGAGATAGTGGTGAATTCATAACGGCATCAACACTTGTATCAAGCGAGCGTGCATCCAAAAAAACAAAAAAAAGAAGAAACCTACTCACCTGCGACTGTTCGCCTGTGTCTTCACAGAGAGAGGAGAGGCAGGAGAGGATGGAGAAAACGAGCAGAGTTCTAAGTCGGTTTGAAGAGCTCCTCTGAGTTCTTTCAACTCTACAGATGCACAAACACAAGAGTACAAACATTTGAAAATCAGATGCCCTGAATATCAATGAGGAAAGAAACATTTAATTTGAGAATAGAACCATCCATCATGAGGTTTTCTGCTGATGGACAGAGAGCAATTGTATGTCCTAAGTACATTTTACAGGGGGGTGAAAAACATTATCCGTGAAACTAGCAACAATGTGCCACCAGATGGCAGCAGTTGCCATAATGTTCTCAGAGACTCACCTGCAAGTGAAGGTTCCGCTTGCTCAGGCTTGCTCCCACATTTCTTTTTAATATTTTCCTATGAGAAACACAAATAAGATAGGATAGCACTGTATAACTGGGACAAACAGCCAGTGGAAAATTAAACGGTAAATGCATCAAAGTGTCCAAGGAACATAGGCCTGTAGGAGTAACAAAGGAACAAGCAAAAGGGATAAAAATAACAAAGTGAGAAAGAGGAAAGGAATTTGTGTGTGTGAGTGTTTGCTCTGTATGTGTGTGCGCATAACCGCTAAGCGATCGAGCAGCAGTGTTCCATCATAATTTGGCCACAAACATTTATAACCAGAGTGAATGAAAACCATCGTGCTGTGCATGTTGTGTGTGGTAGACGCTGAAACATATGCACAAGCCTGACAACTGACAGCTGAAACATAGATTTTCCCTGTGGGACTCAAACCTCCTCATGCTGTCTTTCAGAGCTGAACATTACAGATGTGTGTATCTCCAGAAGTGCGACCCAAAACAACTCTGAGGCACATTCTGAAAATAGAAAATCTGCAGTCTAAGTGTGACCCCCAAACCAAAGATCCCACTGTATGTTGCTGCTGAAGCAGAAACATTATCTCAACAATGTGACATGATCAGAGCATCTCTGTCCAGCTTGGCCAGCTGGCATAAACGCACCATAAACGCTCCAGTACCAGAAACGCACCACAGTTTTTCATGACTTCAGCTGAAAATTCCAATCTAGATCAAACATTTGGTTTGAGTGGAATTTTGATACTTCTGCACCAATGTTATTAATATCCAGTCATGAAAACCACAGTCTGTCTGTCTCTCTTGTTATATGACAAATTTCAAACAGCACACATGACCGGAGAAATATAATTTACATTAATGACATTAAACTCTCCACTTTCAAAAGATACGATTTTAGTTCTTCACAACCATAGTCCTGTGTCGATATGGATCTCCTTCTTGCTGTGAGGAAATCAATCATCACCATTGAAAATATCAGCCTCTAAATACCTGAATAACGGCTTCATCTCACACTCAATAGAACCTTCACTTGAGACAAAGTCCTTACAGGGAATAATAAAGTGCCATTATTGTTTAACCATAAAATGCATGACAGGGTATTAAAGGCTGGAACAACACACCCTTGGGTCTGCAAATGTCTCTCTCACTAGCCTCAGGATAATCTGTCTTAATGCTTCTTAGTTGATATTTTCAGCTGAATATTCCCAGTTATCACTCTATAATTGTAACAGAATGTACGTCTTCATGTGAGAGGCACTTCTGGGTCAGCACAGAGACACATTCCTGCATTTGGGCAAACATCTTAAGACGCAGACTATTTGAATTTTTCCTGTCTGTATTCAGCTCCCCACTTTTCAGTGATCCCTGTTTCCAGATGGACTGGCAACGCAACACTGGCAAACAGACACACTCACACACTCACACAGAGAAAGTACAGTGATAACTTTAACATCTGTCCTTCATCACAAGTCGGACCCATTTCTCTCATAACAGCGAACAAGTATGAGTGTGTCTGAACGTGTATGTCTGCAGCAAGCAGTTGAATGATTGCATGGAGATCAATGTTATTCAGCACTGTGAACCTCCTGGCCCGACAAATGGAAAAAACAGAACAGGCCTTCACACGCTCTCCTGTATGTGTGCCTGTCTGGATGTGTAAAAGAGAAAGTTAGCAGGTCTACCTGAAACGTCCCAGGAAGGTTCTAACGTTCCTTTATCATAGGAAAATGTCGGTTTCTGTTCTCATCATGTTAATTAAATAAGTCTGAGGTTGTGAAAATACTAACTGGACCAACGTGTATTTTTGGGGGGAATTCAATAATTGCACATGTGAAGAAACACATGTAACAAAATGGATTTGATTATACTGAATACATTGTGGTTCCAGAGGCCTGCACATCAATACAAAACACATCATCTGGTTCTCCCTAAATGATTTAAGATCATTCTTGCACTGGCAGATGTGAGGGGGGGGGCCTGAATCGCTCAATGAAGAACGGAGTATTTCATCATGAATCATCCTTTAGGTTTCTTGTATTACCTGTATGTGTTTTACTTGTCTCTTCAGTGCTTCACACTCCTCTGTCAGAACAGACCTACACAGATGGATAAAGAGACGCACACAGCAGCAGCTGGATTAGCAAAGCGTACAGCTGAAGTAATAACCAGTGCAGCTGTGGTAATAAGCCAATCACTGCCAAGAATTTACACAGTAGTTCCCTGTGGTAATGAGGAAACACTGTTCAAACCCCCACCCAAACACACACACACACACACACATCTACTTGTATTACATTACTCCTGGGGACTTGTCATCAACATATATTGCTAAGCCCCTTATAATAATACATACATACACATATATGTGTGTGTGTGTGTGTGTGTGTATGTATATATATATATATATATATTTTGGTCCCTACAAAGCGGTCAGGCCCCCATCATGGGCTCCATTTAGACTTCATAGATACAGTCAAAGAAGCCTACATACTCACACAAGAAAGCATGCGCATGCACACACACTCTCTCTGTCCTCCAGTTATATAACCTCAGTCAACTTTATTCACTTCTTTATAATGAAAAAATTATCGGCTCTGGTCCAGTCTGGGATCCATTTTCCGACAATGGGGCCTTTTGTTCTGGTCAAACCAGGAAATGGGAGAATGAGGGGAGTAAGAGGGAGGGAGAGAGAGAGAGAGAGAGGGAGAGAGGGAGAGAGAGGGAGAGAGGGAGAGAGAGAGGCTCACTTCCAAGGTAGCCCCAGTGACTGCATTACCCCGTGGGCCTCAAAATGAGGGATGAAAAAAGAAAAGGAAAGATGGAGTGTGGAGGAGGCCGAAATGACAGCGACTGTGGAGAGGAGGAGAGAAAATGAGGCAAACTACAGAGAACTGAAGCAAGAAAACAAGGCAGTGAAGGGGTGGCTGAGCATTTCATTTATGTCATTAGCAGCCCAGATAACTGAATTACTTTGGTATATTAGTCATGCACCCATCCAAAGGCAGTGAACATGCAAACACACACACACACACACACACACACTGGAGCAGTGGGCAGGTATTTCACAGCACCTCGGGAGCATTTGGAGGGACTGTGAATAAGTGCAGTCCCTTCTCTCCCCCCGCCCACATTTTCCTGTGGATTGTATATGACCTTTGACTGCTGCTGCTGACCTTTCAGACACTGCAGTTTCTAGGGCCAGGTCATGGTCTTTATCATAACTGGAGTAAATATTGCTTGTTTCAAGGGATCACAAGACAAAACGTCATGTTTAGGCAACATACCTGATGCGGCCCACCACTTGGTCAATGTCACTGACATTCAGTTTGTCCTTTACTGCTTCAAACTCATCAACGCTGGACTGCACTGAACACTGAGAGCTGGGTCTGCAGGGGGAGGAGTGGCACAGAATGGAGGAAAGAAAATTAGTGTCATTATGAGCGACGCTCGATCATGTCGACAATGTGCCCAAATTACCAACCTGCTTTCAGTTTCATTATCTCCAAGATGAGTGCGGCTGTCACATCGACCCAAGGCAAAGTTTACAGTCTCAGGTTTGTAGCGGAATAAGAATTGATCCTCAGGTCTATAAGAAGACAAGACAGTGTTGAAATAAATAACTCTGGTATGGCAGTGGCACAAAAGAGGTGATTCAGGCACTTTTGCTGCATGCATGACGATCTAGAGGGACTGCTGCTGATGTTTGTGTCTCTCAAAGCTTTACACTCACAACCGAGCTTCAGGCAAAAACAAACAGCTCAGTGGTGACTATGCATTTTTATCTATTGCCATTAGTTTTGTCCCTTCTTAACAAATCGAACATGAAAAAAGACAAACAGCAGAAACATTTTCTCTGCATCATCTCCAGGGAGGAGGGGGACTGGTGCAGGTGTTGGCAGCTGCTTGATTTTACAGGCCGACATGAGGGAAAATGCGTCTTTTCTACCCGCAAACAATGACATGGGGGTCACATCAGGACCACACAGGAGGCCAATAAGATAAATCAGCTGACTTTTACAAGGTAGACCCACCCACCCGGTCATATAATTGGGTCAGATCATAATAAAAATGAGGACTATTTTCCAAGCCCTTTGGCCCACTGAAGTGTCTTTAAGCAAATCAGTCCTGATCTGCCTTTACTATCAATAGCTGTCTAAATGAAAACATTAAATACATTCATACACAGTGAAGTCACCAAACGGTGATTCTGCCAAACATTCTGGATTTCCAAACCGTCACTGCAACAATGCAACATTTATGCATTTCATTCATAAATGCTGAAAGATATTCAGCTAACATGCTTCAGATTAATAAAACAATAAGCAATTTGTTTAGACTGAACACAAATCATCAAGACACACAGTCTATGTTTGACTTCAATAGAATAATTTAGAGAATCAACTTTATTGATCAGTTCTCCTCTTTGCAATGTCCTTGCAACACTCCAAATATCCTAAGAATATGACTACACACTTTGCAACACTGTGATCAACAAAAACAGATGAAAATGTGCAAAAACATTCCATTTCACACAAAATTCTACAAACGTGGAATAACTCATAATAATAAAGTGGAATAACGGGTGGTCTTGAAAGGTAATTACATGTGGGTTTTTTTCAAACTCAAAACCCAAAGTTTCAGACTTGACTCAGAAACTAGATTGGAAAAGACCTGAGTCTTAACTGGGAAAACAAGGACTTAGTGTCCAGACCTGAAAATCCACACATAGTACCATGCATCAAGATTAAGACGCATACTGAAGCCAACTTCAAAGGGGAAAGCGATCTGTGCTGGCACTGTGCAGAGGCACCAATACCTTTTTGGCAAAGTTCCTTGTAGCCCGTAACAATGGGCAATGGGCTTTCCCTGGCTGAATGGGGCCTACTGTAATCCATCCATATCTCAGCTCACTTTACCACAGAGAGTTATGCTGTGTAGTAGTGGTTCAGTAGTTCATGTCTTGCTCTGGGACATCAGGTGCTGCAGCCGGCAAAAGTTCTGTAGATAATTTATTGTCGGCTACATCGGGCCATGCTCCAATGCTGCTTGATGCAAAAGACATCAAATAACTACAGCGTGTGTAGATGATATTGACAATATGAGTTATTTTCAGATTGTCTAAAGTCTCTAGTGAGGACGATGGGAAACGGAGACACGTGATATGAGATATCACTTAAGGTTTGCTTTCAGTCTTCAGCTTAACTGCACAATATCAATGGAAACAGGAAGAAAACAAAATGACAAAAGAAAAGAAGTCGACAAATTGATGGGCAATAAATGGTTGGTCACAAAAACGGAACAATATGCAGCACTCTGCTGTAGGGCCGCAGCAAAACCAGAGAGGTGACACAGGGCAGCATTCCTGGCAACAGCGAAGTAGTTGCTAGGATAGTTTACAGCTCCAACAGTCACACATGTTAATTCTTAACGCATATAATCAAGAAACATTCTGATTTTGTAATGATGCAGTCTTGTGGTATTTCACAAAATCAAACTGGCAGCAGTTTTCTGTATTATTATCAATAAAAACCTTGAAATTGAAAAGGTCTTGAAAAAGCCCTTCTATACATTGACTTGTGAGATAAGATGCAGAAATTAATAACCAAAGAGCGCTTTTACAACCCCTCCTTGAAGATTTTACAACTCCCAGATGACTGTTCCTCATAAGAAACAGTTACTGAGTGCCTGGTTTCACTGCTGTCTCTCTCTGAGGGTGCTTCACTGAGAAATAACTGAAAGTAATTCACTCTTGCTCGATATTACTGAAGGACTAGCGGTTGTACACAAACCTTTGAAGGTGTGTTTGTAGGATTAGGGCAGATGTTTAATCCAACAAAGCCTGCAGTGACTGGGCCTAATGTTTGCTGACATCTGGTGTGGAATGCGTGGATGTCTCCCTCCTATCATTGTCCTATTGTCCCTTTTGATTCCCAAACCAGTTAGCAGCATCCATTCGCCACAAAACCTTTGTTCTTCTGCTTTTCTTCTCATTTCTAACTGACATGGGAACACAATATACATCGTAGTTTATGGAACTCTTTTCCTGCTTCGCCACCCCAAAGAAAACCATCTGTGCTTGGTTGTGACTATTCATAGAAAAAGGGTTTTGATCAGGAGTGAATTTGCATTTGTTTATTACATTTACTGAATTTAATAGTGGGTTATGCAAGTGACTGCTTAGTGCTCCACTACGTTCACATGTGGAGAGCTGAAACTGTGCAGAGATCTGCTGCCTGTTGTGGCTGGCAGCTCGTGAAAGTGAACCAAAGAACTGAAACGGCTGAAAGTCACTGTTGAGGTGATATCAGACATTACCACCACATTTCACAGAAATAACTAGAAAAGCACATGGAGAGCACAGACCTCCACCAAGCTGCTCATTTCCGCTCCTACTCCTTATTGAGATTTCTACCCAATATTATGATCCTCCATTCATATGATCTACTTTAATAAATTCACTGATCATCAACACGTGCCTTTGTCACTAATAGTCAAATAGTTACTAAAAAAATCATCAGCAACCTTGTTACACAAATCATCGCTCTGAGCTCTATTTTTTCTTTATAGTCAAACACTGGGTGGGCTCCAACCCCTGACCTTTGTGTTAACAGACGGACCCACTAACCACTGGACCACAGAGACAGTCCATTGCTGCTGTTGTGGCGTTCTAGACACTGATGGTGAAAATGAGGAAGAATCCTTCAACAGATTCCTGGATCCAGATGGTTCCAGAACACCACCAACATTTCATCATCTGGTCCTGGTCCCATTATCTGCATTTCCTGATAATTTCATTAAAATCCATTCATAACTTATTTTGTTCTTTTGCTAACAGACAAACACAACACACAACGTCCTTGTCAGAGGTAACCAGTCGTTTCATTAAGATTTGAAGAATATCAGTGATATCCTCACTCACCTTCCCTCCCTGACGGCTTTCTCTTTGAGATTCTGTAGCAGCATCCGGACCTCGGCCCTCACCAGCTCTTTGACTGCAGGAGGGTCGGCCAGAGGAACCCACCTCGGTGGGGTTGGGGTGCCCGCACTGCTGTTGAAGGTTCCACTTTGTTGGCTTTCCTGCCACATCTTGTGCCACATCACTACCTGCGAATGTGACCACAGGTAGTGAGCAATGACAGGAAAACCTTTTTGTAGATGTTCTGCAAACGTAAAGACATTTTCTCTTGTGACTAGTCCTGTCTGAATACGTGCAGTCAAGGTGATAAGGTCACAGCCAATAGCTGGCGATGATGCTGTGACTCCCCTTATTTCTCTCAAATATCTCTGAGACCAAAACGGAATTCTAAGAGCACAGGAAGACAGCAGACTCTTCCTGAACACTCCCTGTGGAGGGATACTGTTATCATCTATTATCAAGGCTTCACATGCAGTAAAATATTAATCTGCAATCTTCACGTGTCGTTCTTAAAAACAGAAGCACCATCGTGGCCACTCCATGTTCAAAGCAAACGGAGCTGAACGTGGTGTCAAGCAGAAAGCAATGCAACGTTCCCATCTGTGGCAAAGAGAAATACATGTTTAGGTATGAGACCAATGAGCCGATAGGTCATGGCCAAACACACGTCCTGTTATTAGACAGACCCTCGTTTTTCAAGGATTATCACAGCAGATCAAGGATTTGTGAAAAATGTGAAAAAGGTCAGTCTTTATGCGTGACTTCCTTTATGCTGGGCTGGTAGAAGTGCTGAGCACTCAGGATTATCTACTTCACACTGTTTTCTGTAACTGTGCACCACGCTGTGAAAACACAGTTCTCCATGACAACCCCATCATACGGGATCATGTATGACTGGATGTTCCCGTCTCATTTCACCACAAACTTGAACTACATTTAATGACAAGCCCTAATCAACATTTATTTACATGAATTAACATGAACTACCATCCATTTGTTTAGTTAACCATAACTACACCACATCCACTTTGTGGCCAAACCTCCTTGTTATTTATTTAAGTCCCCCAACATGATAATCAAGTTTTCCAGGATTTTTGTGACCATTTCAACCCTGATCGGAAAAAAAATACAATTAAAAAATAACAGGGGGTTGAAAAAGACACAATATCAAGAAAGTCATCGTAGGTGTGTGAGTTTGTCTTTGTGCGTGTATGTCTGGATATCATTAACACTTCCACACCTGTTGCCTGCCGATCGGGTCTGCCCTCCTCCAGTCAAAACTTGTCTTCAAAGGGAAACACTGGAGGACATTAAAACACATGGCCTCTGGCTTTTGTGTGTGTGTGTGTGTGTGTGTGTGTGTGTGTGTGCGCGCGTACCCACTCACTCAGATTCCTGTGCTGTATACTGTATTCACACACAGCTCTTTTCAGTTACTCTGGCTTCCTCTGTCTGTCATCGGGTGTCGAGGTGTTTATGATAAAGGATTCACAGCTCACTGGCTAACGAGTCGTTCATAGACTCTCTCCCCCCTCTGCTGTGAAACGGTTGATCTCATCCAGGAGCTATTTTAAGGGAGCACCCTTGAAATATGTCAGCTAAAACAGCCGACCTGGATCTATTATGTGATTATGTGAAAGTTAAACATCTCATGTTCCTTTCTGCGGGAACGAACGAGAGTGTGAAGGCACAGAAAGACCAGCCATGTTTAGACACTTGAGGGAAAGAAAAATAGGCTAATACACCGTTAGATCTAACCGCAGTGGACAATATAGACCTTGACAGAGGGAGGAGAGGGGAAGTGAGGAATGGAGGACTCGCCTGCGGATCAACTATTACCTTTCACAGTGGCTAAGTGAAGGAATTCATGACAGAACTGCTTGAGAAACGGCCAGCGACAGGGAAACGACATGGAGACAGGCGGAGACGGGAGGAAAGGATCCACCCAACTGTAACTGAAACAAACCTGCACACACCGGATTTCTGCTTTATTTTCTTAAAGGCTAAGACTAAGAAATGTCTCCACAGCAGCTGCATATGCTGTAGGGGAAAAGATATCAGAAAAATACACATTCATGCACGAGCTCGCACGCACACTTTCTACCTCGACACATGCCTCTAATAAATACACCAAAGTAGTGTGGCACACAGACTTATCAACAGTTGAGGAATGGTCTCTTTCTAAGTGTACTGGGCCTCTTTTATCATAGATGGGTGAGTAAGTTTGGGGGAGGGGGTGCTCTTCCTTTTTCCGATAAGCCCAACATTTTTGCACGTTTTGAGTTTGCCTCACGTAAACACAAAATATGTATGAGCTTCTGCATGGTACAATTTGAGAACCGGCGTTGAAAGTATTATTCTGGAGATAACATCTGCAGATGGAGAGATTTCAAAACAAAACAAACCCAAGTGAGGAAGGGAGAGAGGATGGCAGGCTGCTGGGATGTAGAAAGCACAAGGAAGACAGACGAAACAACTGAAAGAAGGTTGGAGCGTGATGTTAAAGTACCAGTGAAAACGCAACAAATGTAGATTCTACGCTATCAGCAGGAATTATTTGTATCGGATAAACTGTCTGCAAACCTGATGGTGAATTTGTGTCCTCAGCCGACGACACTACACGCCTTTAGATTTGCTCGAAGAACAAGAGTTGAGCCTTTTGCGAGCTAATGTTTTAGTTCTCATTTGGGTGAGGTCATTCTGCCAGAGCCAAGGGAGAACTTTGTGAGTGCTTTTCACGCCAGGGGCTTTGAGGCTGAGTGTTTAGTTGGCCTTGAGTAAATATTGATGTCTGCCTGACTTACATTTGGACCTCACTGAGGCAGCACCAAAGTTTCACTTTGATAAGGGAGTCAGGGAGCTGTAATAACTGACCTACTTGCAAAAAAAAAAACAAAACAAAAAATACTCTTTTTGAGATGTCTCTCCAGTCATACATTTTCTGATGACAGTATATTCCTCCTGGTGGTAATTTAGTGATGGGGTCCTACTACAGACAGGTCCACTTTCTGAATTCTTTCAGGGGATTAAAGAGTGGCAGCGAATCTGAAGGATGAAGGCAGCTTTAGCCACTGTATCTCAAAGGAAACACATACAAATACAGCAGTCCTCCTACCTCAGTGTGCACCTCTGTGTACATGTCAACCAGGGAGGCCCCCAGTGCTCTGTGGATCTTTGGCAGGTCGGATCCGGGAACATGCTCAACAATCAGGTTCCACAGAGACTGACTGGGACTCCACAGTAGGTTTTCACTGGTGGACTGCATGGAGGTGGACGTCTGGGGGAGGGAAATGTAAAGAGACATGATGATACAGAAATACTGGATAACAGCTACACTGACCTTTAACCCAGTAATCAGTGTGCAACTTCCACTGTCCTTTCAATGGATAATACAGCTGAATGCTGAGGTCTGACATGTTCCTGTCGAATCATCACCTGGAGCTATGTGGGTCAGCAGCTAGCTTAGAGGCTAATTCCTCTCGCAGTTTGACGTGAAAAAGTGGAACATTTCACCAGAATAAACGAGAGTGGTTTTTAACATCAATGATATAATAACAACAACTGCTGGTAAAACGCGTGGACAAGGTTAAAGGATTGCATTCTTCTACGTTATTAAAGAGGGAAATCTCACCTTGTATCTCACGCAGCTGCGGTTTCTAGGACAAACTTCCTCGTTGCTAAGGGTAATTATCGCGAGATCTGGTGGAACTATTAACGTTGAGGTTCTGGGGTTTTTAAACATGGGACAACTCCTTATTGTTTAGAGATTCGGGGTTATTCGGTTAAATTAATAACAAACGTACATATATGTGAAAATGATCGAGGACAGACTCCAGTGGTGGTGTGTGAATGCCCCCCCCCCTCCCTCGGGCTCTTCAGCCGGCTGCACACGGCTGAGGAGGGAGAGCGCAGAGGGAAAGTCAAGGTTCTGTCGTTCCATAACAATGTAGCCAACGTTTCTTTCTCCCAGTCGGACTACAGCCAATGCTTCACTCCCCAGTCTGTAACCCTTCGGTTTGGCACGAGGTGAACGATCCGGTCAGTCATGGCAAAGTTCGTCCACGAGCGTCTGTCCTCGGAGCGCAGATTGCGCGCAGCCGTTTTGGCGCTGCTGCTTTGCGCACAGGCCGGTTGGGGCTTCTCGGTGGCCGGACAGACGGAGAACACCTGTGAGGCCAACGGCAGCATCTACTACGTCGGGGAATGGTATTTCCTGGACTCGGACCACTGCACCCAGTGTGAGTGCACGGCCGAGGGCGCCGCGTGTGCCCGCACCGAGTGCACCTCTTTGCCGGCTGCGTGCATCCATGTCAGCCACTACCCCACCGACTGCTGCCCCAGGTGCGAGAAGATCGGCTGCGAGTACCGGGGGGTGGTGTACGAGCTGGGGCAAAACTTCCAGGTGAGCCACAGAGGAAAGAGACAAGAGGGAGGAAATTCAGCCAGGATAGAAGAGGAATTTCTTTATTGTCACATATTTTACATGGAACCTGCAAAACAAACGTAAGGAGCTTTGCTCTAGGGCACGTCGGCAGTAACTGGACTTGAACCGGCCACCCTCCGGTCCCTAAGCAAGGTCACGATAGAATGAGATCTAATGAATCATTTTTCATTACAAAAAAACAAAAAAACAAAAAAAAGCCAAATATGCAGTTCAGCATTCCCTAATGGGAACACTTGTTTCCATAATGATAGACGACTTTGAGTTTGGGGTTTGACACTGAGTTTAGAAGTTGAAGAATCGATTCAGCATTTTTTTCTGGTCGAGATTCAGTAATAATGATTGAAATGATCATTCACTGCAGTACATGCTGGAGAACGTGTACTGTTTGGACTCGTGCTCTCATGCTGTTGACTCATTAAATCTGAATCTGTAACATATTAAAGATGGAATATGCTGAGAGTCCCTAAGTGCCCTGAACAGACTACTCAACTTTACCTTACGTCACTCCAGTTCACTTAAATAATAAACTTAAATTAATGTTAATAGGCATTAATAATAACATCTATGTTTATGTGTTTATTGGACATTTAAACGTTTTTGATGCGTATGAGTCAAATAAACCACAGACCACTCAGTTTTATCAGGAGCCTCCACATTTCCACAGAGTAAGAGAAATGGTATGAGACTTATATTTCTCTGCATATTTCCTTCCAGAACTAAACCTCACTGTGACATTTCGGTAACATGAGTATACAGGCAGGAATTTGGGGTAAATGGCGCCCCCCTTTGAGCTGCCACAAGCGAGTTCTTGATAACAGGACCACAGAGTTTTCTGCTCAGATTTTTCTGAAAGTCACGTCACAATAACTTTGTGTGTATGTGATTTGTCCCCCCCACCCTCCAGCCATCAGAATGTGAACAGTGCACTTGTGACAGCGATGGCATCGCCCGCTGTCTGGTCGCAGATTGTGCGCCTCCACCATGTGTCGACCCCGTCTACCAGCCTGGCAAATGCTGCCCTGAATGCAAGGAGGGTGAGTGGAACTGCTAAACAGAAGTATGAGGGTCATAGCCCACCTCTAGAAGATACAAGCGTACATTTTAGGTTCTCACTGACTTAGGCCCCACCCATTTATAATGTTTGTGATGTTTCCTCCACTTGATTTTTTTGTCTTCACCTATTTATAGTTTGTGCTCACCAAGTGAAACCTGTGCTGCTCCTGTCTCTGCAGGACCTAACTGCTATGTCGACGCGTCACGCAATCGGGTGATTCCAGCCGGGGGGCCCGTGTGGGTCGATTCCTGCACCAAGTGTCGTTGTCATGACGGCCAGGATGCCGGGTACTGGGAGGGAAACCGACTCGCCACCTGCTCCCGCCTCAAGAACTGTACACCGGAGCAGCCCTCCATCCTCCAAAACTGATTCCCTACTCTGACAACCAGCTGGCATCCAGAATAATCCATCCAGAATAACAGCAAAAATCAACCTCATCAACCTTACATAAACTCTTGAATAAATGCAGAACAGACCAGCGGCAGACCTGTATGGATGTCGTGAACACTGATTTAAAAGCCACCACACCTAAGATGCTCTGCATGTGTTGGATGTTTCATAAAAAAAGTCCAGGTGTCCCAATTATAAGAAACCAAGATATTCTAAATGTCTTGGCAAGAGGCAGAAAGTTACATATTCAATTTCTAACTGATCATTGTCCCAACACTTACCGTTGTCACAAGCTGTGGGTAGTCTCCTGGGCGGTGTGAGCTGCTGTACCTTCCACCTCATGGTCATGTATCGTCCCATTTTCTGGGTGAGGAGCTTCTTGCTTATTAAGGTAATAATAGTCAAGATAGACAGTAAATTTACAAAGATATGGGGAGGGCTGGGTGGCTGATTTAGTTGAGGAAATATTTTTTCTACAAGGTTGTACCTCTAGAAAGGAAATCTGTCAAGAACTGGAAGAACAAACTTTAAAATCGAAGCCTAATAGAAATATCTAACCTTTGTGTATTTAATCTAATGTAGACACTTTCTTTAAAAGGCAGGCCAGATTCAATCTCTGTATTACTTGAGATAAGTGAGCAGCAGACATTAGTTCCCCAGAGGGTGTTTTCAGAGACCTGCTTTAGCCACACACCAAAGACAATGTTAGACAAAGTTATTAGATGATAAGGAATTTATAATTGACCTGTCACAGGTTGATGCAGCAGCAAAATGTGTGCGTAGCTGTGATGCAGTTCTGTCTAGGGAATGGTTTCTTCTAGTGAGAGGCATCGTTTTTAGTCCGATGCTTATTCAATGTGACCCACACCTCTCATGACTTTACAGTAGTACAATATCATTTAATGGGATGTAATTTGTGCATGTAAACTGTAATCAATGAAGAAAAACATGTAGCCTTCATAAACACCTTTTCCATACTTACCACCAGCGTTTATTTTCATCATGATTTTTTTAGTGAAAATCTTAAACAAAAAAACAAAACGAAAAAAAGAAATTGACTTTTGCACCACGTCTGAAGCTTTCCATGTTCCCATGAATGTCCCCAAGAAGCATCTGTATACAAATATTGGCAGTGTAAACTCACTGAAACAAATCCATGTGATTGATTTTTCAGTTGACTGACTGAAACAAAAGGGAAATGAGTGCAGGTGCAGGTGAAGAAACATCCAGAGTGTGTTCAACACGGTTCAACACATGCAACACATTTTGAATGTCCACTGAATATCTTTGACCAGGATGTGACCTGTTTTGTAGCATCTATCTGGTTTCTACTTCCCTCCTCAGATGTCTCTGTAGAGCCTTTCTGCTCTCTGCTTTCTCACAAAACAATAAAAAAATAAGAACAGACGTCAAGGAGGGAAAGGGATACTGTCGTAGAGGTAAAGGCGGCAATAAAAGAATAGACAGTTGATCTCATCCTGACTTTACATGGTAAATTATGAAGAACTGTCTGTATCATGTGAGTTTGCAGGTAAAAACTCATATCTACTGCACATTCCCCATCCTATTCTTTTTCCTTTCCTTTTTGATGTTTTAGTTGATAAAAACACAACAGATTTGCCTTAAAATTTAACATTGTCATTCACGACCTTTTAAAAAGTTGTAGCATACGACGGGTGTATTCTGATTAATGCAACATACTAACAGGAGATGCGAGTTTTGGCTAAGTATGCTGTGTCACTGTGTGTGTGTGTGTGTGTGTTAACAATAGCATACTGAAGTTAGCATTTAGCTTGCAGCACAGTGTACATGTCTGTACAAAGGAAGTAAAAGAAACTGACAAAGCCATCAATGTTTAACCAGCAGGTTTATTGATTGTATAGAAAAAGTAGGTTTGATATGACATAATGCATTCTATATTAGATAACATTTTTCAACATTCAATGTACAAAAAAACATAGCTAGAGTTACAGTAAATGTTAAAAAAGGCCCACAGGCCTTAAAGTCCTGTCCACTCTCTGCGAGTATTTAGAAAAGTTTCAAATATTACACCACCTGAGATGTGCTTGACAAAATCAAAGTACCGAGGGTGGATTAAACATCAAGCATTTCTCAGGGTTGCTCTTGGTTGAGCCAAATAAAGGAAATGTTCAGTTACAATTCTGTAAGTTTATTTTGCTGATCTTAACACTAATAACCAATATTACTGTTTATACACATTGGGGCCATGTTTCTCTCCTCGTCCAAACATTTTTCCATTCACCTTCACAGCTGTTTTTTCCACGTATTTGACCTCGTACATGGCTGCCTGCCATTTATCGGAGTGGCTTTGATTAGATAGCAGATTGGATTTCTAAGCAGATGATGATGATAAATAGAATTAAATGGATACATGAATAAGAATTCCAATATAGAGCATACAAATATGAAATGCTTATTGACTTTCAGAGACACAGATAAGGAAACAAAGTCCATCCTTCCAAGCAAGCGACAGCTAGGTAAAGCTATGTTGGCTCAGCGTAACAACTTCAAACAGCTCACAAAAAGATATACTATTTGCATGTTGTAGCCAGTATTTATGAAACACAAAACCTGGAGTGTACAGCAGTTTCTGGGATCCCAGTACCCAACTTAATGTACACTATGCTATGCTAGGCTACGCTTCCAGTTTTATATTTACTGCACGAGTTTGACTGTAAATAGCACAGCCAGGTGAGTAACTGCACTGAACCTCTGCACACGTAGTCTACCGGCCGAGGACAGCGAAAGTCAGACCACAGTATTGAAACAGTGACGGCGGAAATGTAGAGAACTCAATATGGTGGAAGAAAGGGTGAGAGAAACTGAGAGATAATAATGGGGTTATGGATCTCTGCTGAAAGCAGCACTGCTGTGAGCCGCAGCTGCGTCTGAAGCGGACTAACCGCAAAGCACAACTGTGTTCCATTGACAAGCAACTCTGACCTGCAGGAAAGAAAAGGCAAAGAAAGGGGATGTAACACAAGAAAAGAAAAGAAAAGGCAGCATGAAAGCATGTGCTTGGTGAAGACAGGAGCAATCATACTTTTCCAAAAGCACGAGGAAAAAATAACAGAGCCAGATGGGAACTTTTCTTCTCAAGGCCGATGGAGGTGGAGGTCAACAATATGCAACGACCCAACAGTGATCGGCATGAAAAGGAAACAACAAATTTGTTCAACAAAACTGCAAATCTTTAAAAGATCAACTTTTATGTGCTCCTTAATCTAGATAACTGCAGAAGGCATCACCAGGGTGTATAGACAACAAACAAAACAATGGTCCAGATCATACAACTTAAACTATCTTTGTAATGAATAGTTCATCATTGGTGCCACAAAAATAAATTACTGTCATTCATAAAATGAACAAAGTCTAAAACCTTTTTTTTCCCAGCACCTCACTTCTTAGATCTGAGAGAGTGATGAAATAGATGTGAATGTGAAGCTGAAAGCTCATGACAATAAGATACGACAGAAGGGGTTCAGCAAAAAATGGCATCGTAATAATGTTGGAACTTCAATGAAAATGACCTTCAAAGAGAATCTCCTTCTGTTGTCTTGTCTGTGTATGCAGCTTCATCTCCGACATTTAATCCTGGGTCCTTTATTATATGTTCAGAAAATACAGATGCAAGTTAAGTAAAACCTTGTAGAAGCACAAATGAACCTTTAATGGAGAGAAACAGCACAGACATCCTGTTAAAAAAAGGAAATGTGGTTAAAATCACTGAGCAGTGTGTCAGTGTAGATCTGCCTCTGGTAGAAGTCAGTTGAATTTCCTTCCACACATCATGTCTTTAATATGTATACATTATTTGCAAAACTTCATTGACTCCAACAGGTCCAGAGTTTCTATATATGTAAAAAAGTGAACAAACAGAGCGTCCTCAGGTGTTTGTTGCCATTGACGATTGATTCAACACGTTTCATCAGTGTGTCCCAGTCATGTTTTAGTCTTCTGTGGTAAATGCAGGCACAATACACATTCATTAGGTGATACCAGAGGATTCCAGTTAATAATCTGAGTCAAACAGGTGACTCCTTAACAAACAACTGAAAAGATGTGAACTGTCAGTGGATATTTCTGTTATGCACACCGCCTGACGCCATCCCACAGAGCATCCCACAGGGCATCATACTGTCGGTTACGTTTGTAGTTAGCCTCCAGTCGCTGTTAGAAAGTCGCGTCCTTGTTAGTAAGGTTTCATTTTTTGATATGTCTCTTCTCGGCACTCACCACATCTTGTATCCATCCAGTAATGATGCAGAAAGTCGATTTTTCTCATGCTAACCAAGGAGGACTTATCATCCAAGCAGCTCCTCTGGACGTTGTCCACTGTTCCCGTATGTCCTCTCAGCGGTAATTTCCTCCTTCCTCCGTCTTCAGAGGTCGTCCATCTCATTGTTTGTTCACAGAATCACTCCCATCTGTGAAGCCACATATGATATGATTCAAACCTTGGTCCCTGTTCTTCAATTGATTTGCTTACTGGCAAAGGTAGGCGTTGTGATTGCTGCCATTGGCTGCTGCCGAGAGTGTCAAGAGCCTGAGTCCGGGTTACACAAATGGCAAGCTGAAATCGCAAAGACACATAGAAATGGGTAAAGAAAGAGAGAGAGCGACAAACTTGGGACTTTTTTCCTATTTGGGCTACTCCCATCGGTCCAAAAGTCCAGGATACGTCTTCTCTTGTGTTCCCCTCTGAAGTCAAGAGGCACCATCCCCTTCGTGTTCGGTCTCTCTTTGATTCAGCCCTTAATAGGCCGAGGCGGCGGTTTGCCGATCTCTACAGATATATTGGTGTAGAGCGGATACCTCTTGACCCGAACCAGTCTGTAGGTGAGAGAACTGATGCCGTCCTTCTTCATCGTGTTCTTCGTGTTCTGTATTTTATTGAATCTAATGGGTGAGAGACAAAACGAAACAGAAGGAGGAGAATCAGATTCAGTTCAAGCACTGGATATAGTCATTCATTCATTCATTCATTTTCTGCCGCTTAATCCGGTCACGGGTCACGGGTGTGCTGGAGCCTGTCCCAGCTGTCAACGGGCAAAAGGCGGGGTTCACCCTGGACGAGTCGCCAGCTCATCGCAGCTGGATATAGTCCAATATTCAAAAGAGATCCAGTGTCCAAATGTTCCCTAGAAACAAAATAGGCATCAGACGCGATATGTTCATCTTCTAAACCTTGAGAACAGAGACTTGTAACTGTCGGTGGAATACTTGGTCTCCTACGGAGTACACTGATCGACCAACAGGTGGTGCTAGAGCATTACATTGTGAGCCGGCTGACAGGACACTCTATGAGCGTTGTCTGAGTTTTGTCATATTGTGTCGGAAAAGTCTTTCCAACTGTCTGCGCGTCCATGGTTGCATCAGAATCGGATCAAATTTCAGCCACACAGACGGAAATGTAAAAACCTCTGTGTTGGACAAAGGGCCGCAGCTCAGCTCCTGATGCAACATCTAGGAGTGAATCAGCTTCCTGACACACAGCCTCTGCCATCGTTGCTGTAGCTGTTTTCGCAGGCAGACAGAGACGAAACGAGGCCACAGTGTTTGATGGGAGTATCAAACAGCATGTGTACTGTACGACAGACGCGCCTTAAAATGCCTTTTTTATTTTTTTTTTCCCCCGTCTGAGAAAAGTGCTGATGTGTGCAAGCGCCCAGCCACAGACATCCGCTACTCGAACGACAGCTGTGACTGACTCCAACAAAAGAAGTCTGCTCAATGATATGCCTGGACGTTCAAGTGGAGCTGACACTCCAGCCTGACGTGGACCACTGAGTCTACAGAGGCTTGTCAGAACTGACCGCGCTCTCCTGCTGTCTCCCTCAAGTCATATCAAAAAAAGTGTTACCGGTAAGAATGGGAGCAGGAAAACGTTGTCAGGCATCTTTCCCTTGAACAATGTAAGACGACTCGATAAAAATAGACGCACGCTTCTATCTTAACAGAGGGGGAATTAGTATGAGCAACACCGAAGGGAAGGAGAGGAGGAGGAGGGGCGGGTTGAAATGAGACCTGGATGACGGGGAAGAAAAATGGAGGATAGATGGGCAAGGAGATAAATTTATATCTGAAACATCTGAAACAGAGAGTGACAGATGGAGGGAGCATGATATCCCGATATTAAAAAAAATAAAATGAAAGGAATGGGGGGGGGGGGGGGGGGGGGGA
>CAAKHB010000217.1:901-14587 GCA_901007665.1 Aeoliscus strigatus | reverse complement strand
GTGGAATCTGGTGGATAAATCTATCCAAGAGGGCAGATTAAAAAAGCTATAGACTAATCCCCACGTGCATATAGAGAATATTAGATGCATGCACACTCAATTTGTATGCGACGTATCAGTTCAAATCCACACTCACTGTACGGTGGTGGACTTCAGACAGTGCTCGTTACGTATTCATTAGCCTGATTTCCAGTCCGAGCTGGGATAAGTAAAGCTCTGTTTCAATTTCACAGAGTCTCCCAGGAAAACACTTCTGGTTTAGGAGCTCAACAACAGCTTGTCACGCTAAGTACGGCGGGTTGTTCTGTTGTGCGGCCGTGTATTTTGAGTGGAAGGCATTTGTCTTTGGGGAAAAAAACGTTACAAGTCACATTCATGCGAGAAGCCAGACACAGTCACCAACTTGTATAGGAACACATGAAAGGTGAACTGAGCGGTGTGTGTGTGTGTGTGGCACGTAGCACCGGATCTGTGCTGACGACTCGTACATGTGCCGACTAGGGGTCTAATTGCTATGCTCAGCCACCTCCGAGTGGCGGACCGAGTGTGTGTCAGCGTGTGTGCATGCTGACGAGACGGTAATAGTTGGTCAGCTGCTGCGGTTTGTCTTTGGGAGTAGTGGGCATTACGCACGTACTCCAGATAAACTCTCCTGAAATGCCTGATCATTAATCTGAATCTAAACAGAGAAACAAGCCTGAAGACAAAGTTTATCGTTGCAGCTGTGTGACAGAGTCCAGTGTGGAAAGAATTCAGACAGAGTTTGAAGACATTTTCACAGAGACATTTCAACGTGTGACCTTTTAGTTCATAGAATCCTTGGATTTCTTTTTTCTGTCCACAGGCATCGACAGGCATCTGGTCAACGTTCATTTCATACACACATTTTTTTTTAATGACATTATGAAACTATGCTGACGGTAGAGTTGGGTGTGCATCTCTGTACCCATCACACTTGACACCACAATCTGTTTCTCAAGTTTGAAATTAACTTTGAAATTAGCAAGGCCTCCCTCTCACTCGTTTCTTTACAAACACAATTCCCCACAACACTACATTTAAAACCTGAGATGCATCATTCAACGGATGCCAGTGTGACTCGGTTAATTTTTGTTTGTTTTGGTGTATCCAGAGTCCTGTGTTCTCTGATGACTGAGACTCTGAAAAATGCCTTTTTCTGTTTTTATACTTTACCTCCATCACCTGTGCACATCCGTTACCCTGGCAACCCACCTCCCTCCTCTCTGCCCTTCTCCCTAATTTACCCCCATTTTCTCTTATAACTATTTCAATAGCAGATATCTTCACACGCTGAGGGTTTAACATTCTGAAGAAAAGAAATCAAAAATGCCTTCACACTGCACTAAAAGACATGTAAGACCACTTTTCTGGGTTTGAAATGTGATTCTGATTGAAGGGAAAGAAGAGAACGCCGCCATGAGGTGTCCCTTTCTCCTTTTCACAGCCTCCTGATTATTCTCAGCCACAACAGTCCAATGCTCCTTCCACTCCTTTCAGCCAGGACATTACAAGTGTCCAGGAATTAAGTCTGTTCCGACTAATAGGTCGCTATTTTCTGCCCCTCACTGCAGCCATGAATAATGTATTGACTCTAAATAAAAAAGCATCCCTGTTGGTGTCACCTCTTAGTGAGGGAGTCTGGTCCACGGAGCCAGTGCCAAGTGCAGAAAGAACAACACACACACACACACACACACACACACACAGACAAACATGTTTTTTCAGTCTAGAAGCTGATTTATTGATTTTGATGAAGGCGCTTGTCTGACCCAGCTGACTCCATCTCTATCGGCGTCATTTCACCAGGCAATTACTGAGGGATTGTTCAGTCTCCCTCTCTCTCTCTCTCTGACACACTCATAAAAGAATGATGGATGGCATATCATGCATATCTGGTTATTTTAGACATCTCCTCGTCTAAGTTACAGCTCCTGTACAGGTTGTAAAACTCCAAGATAAAACTCTTCCTGGTGGACGTCTGACATGTAACTTCTTTCAAAAGGCCCTGATTTCTTTTCACTTTATGTTACAAGTGTCCCCTGTGGCTATTTGGCTCTTAGTCCCAGACTGTGTGGTGGATTGAGTTTTTTCCTCTATATGGATGGAGAAAGAGGACAATATATGCAGTATTCATGAAACATAGAATCATATATCCTGCAAACCTGTGGAATGTCTCATTTTAGATAAATTATTTACCACTTTCACCTATGACAGATGTAAGTAAGCAATTTTTGGGGTTCGATCTATGTATCAGCATAGAAAGCATGTGTCCTGTGATTTAAGGATACAGAAAATAAATGACAAGAGTGGAAAAAAGGGAGAATGATGTGAGCGCAAACCACCAAAGTGGCCAGTGTAAAAAAAAACGTACTTAAAATGAAACACATAACTCGGCATTGAATAATCCCTTTGGAGGTCAGACAGATAAAAACAAGAGTCACAGGTGAAAACCTCTCAGAGGAGGTGATTAATTCTCACATTTTTACTGTCGGGATCAGGCTCTTGATGCTGAACAGTGAATAATTTTTCCACGTCAAAGCAGCCATTTTGTACTTGTACTTGAAGTACAGAGCTGACTGAAGGGTTCACAGACAAGTGGATGACTGTAAAGATGAAGGGATGTGTGCAAATACTTGCTGCTTTTTAGCAATTGGCACTGTGACATAGATGTGTTTTATTAGTAGTTCAAGTACTAATAAATTAAAGAATAAAACAAAATAAAGGTCTGTTTCCAAGGTGCGACATGCTGCTACTAATCCCACAATGCCCATCTGAATTAAAGATAGAACATAAGACCTTCTGGGCAGAACTCACAGTGGGCGTTATACGAACTGTAGTACAATCTGTTAGTTTCACACTCTTGTTGGCAGCACGTTTTAATCTTTTTACAAAACAATGTAGGGGTAACAACTAAACTAGACCTTAACTTATGAACAAAATACTGTTACGTAAGAAGGTCACAAGCTACAATAATACTGGGGGGAGGGAACACACAGTGTCGCTCCATGCGGCCCCGGCGACAGCAGCTATTGGTGTGTTTGGCGTGTAGTGAGAGGCGCCGCTGCCTGGCCTATCCAGCCATGAGGAGAGGGCCTCTTAGAGGAGAATAAACAGTGATAATCCACGTTTAAGCTGCTTAATGTGAGGTGCTATACTCCTGGTGATTAATGTGTCACCCAGGGCTCATCTCCATAGACCATATTGGGTCTTGTTCATCAAACCATAAAATAACTTATTTACACGGGAAACTTTTTACATCTTTGTCTGAAAACCACTTAACTGGGTGCTGAGTGATTCAAATCCCTGCAGCTGCAAAAAAGGTGATTTTTGGTTTATTATAAACATCTGTTGTTCAAACCATTTGGTCGTTCAAGCGGCCCAGAAAAGGGTCATGATCATCAGTGGATTCTTTCATTCCAATGCTTCTCAACCATCTCATATATTATCTACGGATGCGGTCCCATCTACAGGCCCCAGTAGGTCCAGTTTTTATACAAACTGAACTCTACAGCTTCATCTGAGGGGCAGAAATGACCCATTCTCCCAGTGGCATTTCTGAAATGCAGGTTATTTATTCAACAGCATCTTCATGCATTTCAATCACCCTGTGCATGAATCTTTCAACATCCTGTTATGAGTGAAATATGCTACAAAAAAAAAAAGGTTTCTCTGGCTCTGAATTAGAAAAAACTGCCGTAGCACAGACATGTATTCATCCTGCTGTGAACACATGCGGGTTTGTATCCGTCATGTTTTTTTATTATTGATTACTTTACATGTTGGACATTGAGATCGATTCTGTTATGTCATATGACTACTTTTATTCCAGTACGTATTCAGTATGTTCACATATGATCCTTTGTGCCAGCGTGGAGAAACATTTCCCTATTAAATGAATACATTCACGACAAATGAAAAAAAAAACAAAACTTTTTTTTTTTCTTTCTAGAAAGTGAAATGGAATGAAGCAAGTAAGAGGAAACTAAATTAAACACGTCACCCTTCAGTACCAGTACTGACTGCTAGAGAGCAAACAAGCAACTTAGGCAGCTTCTCATAGATTGAAGAGAGCAATTTATATTGAGATTGGATGGAGTTAAAAATACTCTTTTAAGGTGAATCAAAGGAAATATTTTGTCCTTAGTCAGCAGGATCCAAAGAGAGCCGGAGGTCAGTTTGACTGCCGTCATGTGTGAATGAGACAATGTTGGCGTGCGTTGAACAAGAGGACAGGTAGTTTAAACTACATGACATTAAATTAGATACTGAGGAAGGCACATGAAGTTCTACTGTGTTTCTCATCTTTGTGTTGGAGATCCAGAACTAAGACTGATTTTAAACATGTTTCCCTCTGCAGTGCCACATCTTGATATTTCTCTCACACAGAGATGAAAAAGTTGGGAGGGGACGTTTTAACGCCGCTGCTGTGAAACAAAAGCAGTGTGATCGATCCACGCGTGAAGCCCGAGAACCAGTTTGGACAATGATGCAGTACCTCTGCGGGTTGGGCTCGTTGTGTTTGTCTCTCTCGTGTTTAATCATTCTGTAGCGGCCGATGCGAACATCTGGTCTGGACACCTTCATCCCATTCAGCGTGATCCTGCAACACATACAGATAAGACATCCTTTAGAGGGTCAACGACAAATACATAGAGGCAAAACAAGAGGCGGACTAACAGAGAAAAAAGGTCAAACCTGGCGAGGAGAGATTACACTCTGAGAGGAGGCTGCAGATATCTGCAAAATCTAAGAAGTGAATTCCTGGATGGATAGTTAACTAAATGACAGAAATCATTAATTGAAAAAAAGCTAACCCTCATCTCAGAAGGTAGACTGTTGTATTTATCAGGCTCGTAAAGCTTGTAATGAGCTTTAATACCACTTGTGAATTTCTCGAATGAAGTATCTATCTATCTTAGTATCTGCGATCCTATTACAGTAAGGTGTCACTGTAATATGAAGAAAACTGCACCTCGATCAGCCCCCCCCCCACCTCCTCCAGAGGAAACAGATTGCCTCCTTCTGTTCACATTCTTTAAGGTTCATAGGTCAGTGATGGAGCGTCAGTAAACAGGGGGAGTTTCATCTGAGCTGAGGTTTGTTGGTGAAATAGAGGTGGATCATTCCTGAGGATGTCTTGATAGACCAGATATCCTTTGTGTCTTTAAAAAAAGTAAAAAAACAACAACAACAACAAAAAACAAGACAAAACATAACAAAACAAAACACAAAAACTCGCAAAAACTCTTGAAAAAAATCCAAATTATGCTTGAAAGCTTTGTGATGAACATGAGCAGAGTGAAGAAATGTTTAAAAATGTTTCACTCCTAGTGCAGACTCTTCATTCCCTTTTATGGCTTCTAGGTCACATTTTCTGTAAAAAACAAACAAACACATCTGCTTCATCCTGTTGTGTCTCAGACCAAACTAATGGACTTCAGCATGAAAAAAAGACTGGGATTTATGGTGGATTTGAGTTGACACAACTCCTGGGATGACGAATTTCAGACTTGTTGTTTTGCCGAAAAGATGTAATAACAGGACAAATCTGCACACAGATTTATATCCAATGCTACAAGTGGAGTGGAGGCAACACTAACAACCGATCGGTTCCACACAACACCCAGCTTAATGTCAGAGGCTGTGACACTCATTGATATTCATACCTGCAATGATGAAAAGGATTGTGTGTGTCTGTGTGTGTGTGTGTGTGTGTGTGTGTGTATTGAATATAGAATTTTTATCTGTGGCAATACTTTGCTTCATGCGCCAAGCGACAGAAGAAAAGCATCCATGCCTGATATTGCTCTTCAACAACTCCCCTTCCACACTTCCGCTGGCTCTTCTTGACTCAATTTCTCCACTTTCTGCCTTTCGCCCCCTCTCTTCAATTCATTTTCTTATCTTTTCTGCTACTTTCTTATTTTTTCCTAGTTGCGTTCTCCTACTTTATCACTTTTTCCTGTCCATTTCTTTCTCGGCGTTTGTTTTCTCCTCTTATCACCTTCTGGTGTTAGAAAGGTGATAGGACGTGTTTATGTAGTATATTAAAGGTGAGAGGCCAGTGGCTTGTGTTAATGTAAAAAGTCACAGATTTGTTTTTCTCTTCAGGCTTCGTGCCTCTTTAAACTTTAAACTCTACCGTTTGTAGACTACTTTCAATCAAAGTGTGTAAACTGTATCAACAAATTCCTCATAGGGACTACAAACGACAATGACAACATGGAAGGAAGATTGTATGTCCTTCTACCTCTCCTCTTTGCATATTTTTGTATTGTGATCACATGCAGACATCTAGCTCAACCCTGCTAAAATAATCCTGAAAGATTTACTACCACAGACTATCATGTTGAAGTTGCCTGGTTGGTTCTTAAAGACTGAAAGATGTGTTGAATAAAAACAAGCAGTCTTTCTTTTCATGCCCTTTCTATTCCAGATCTCTCTCGTATTTCTTTCCCAATCCCATCTCATTGTCCACAGCGTCGTCATGCTTCTCTTCCCTTTCCTGCTGTTTTCTGTTCTGTTCACCTCTCAGTGCTTCCTCATGGTTCTGCTTGTCTCTCCCCATCTTTACCATCTCTCCCTCCTCGATTTCTCCTCTCGCCTCATCTTCACAAAGCCTGTTGGGTCAAAACAACCAAACCCAGTTGGGTCACGGTAACCAAACAACCCAATATACAGTGTAGACTAGTTTCAATCACAGACTGTGTACAATTAATGCACATTTATAGTAAACATGAAGCAAATGGCGACATAATTTTTGAGAACTGCACGTGAGGAGGTTTGATTGTTTCAAAGTTCTTCTTACTCCATTATATCAGCTTTGACATCACACGCAGACATCGAGTGCAACACTGCTACAAACCCTCTATAGACCATCAGGTTGGAACCTGAAGAGGATGTTGATAGGGTTATCATTTTTTTTTACACTTTGTATGTCATTGATGTCTCAATGCTAAGCAGGCTGATACCTCTTGGCTCATGCTCAACTCTTAAATACAGCACAAATGTGACAACATCTCATTTGTTGAATAAAAAAGGAGCTGTTGTGTTTTTCCCGTCATTTCTATTCCATTGTTCTGTGATGTTTCTCTTCCAATCACATCTCATTGTTCACAGTGTCGTCATGCTTCTCTTCCCTTTCCTCCTGTGTTCTGTCCTGCTCACCTCTCGGTGCTCCTTTGTGGTTCTGCTTGTCTCTCTACTTCACATCTTCACCTCCTAGGTTTCTCCTCTTGTTTTGACAAACCAGTGAAATGTGAATAACGCACAAAGCGGTCAGGTGCCAACAAAAGCACATCAGCGCATATGAGGTGAAAGCAACATGCCTTCAAAACAAACTCATGTTAATGTAAATACGCTCATGGGAGGAAACAAGTAAATAACAGAACTGTCCTTCCATCGTCTCACTGACTGTGCTGACTAGGTACAGGTGTTTGTTCCTGACGTGTGTATTTGCACAATTTAGGGCTTTATTACATCTTTAAAACAATCTTCTTTGCGCCCTTTGCCCTTCAGAGCATGATGTAGCATGACTTCAGTGACATCAGCTTGGAACTGATTCACTGAGAATCGGTGACATTTGAAGTTGTATTTTTAGACACGTGAGTCAGTTTTTCAGTGGATCTTTGCAGTGTGGACCAATTTGTCGTGTCCGGTGCATTCTCACGGCGAAGGCTCAATGTTGTTTGAACTGGATACATGCAGCTCTCGTGTACTTCCTCTGTGTTGAGCTGTATCACAATAATGAGGGTAGAGGAAGCCAGCGGAGACTGAGAGAGCTCTAGAGAAAAGGGAAAATAATCAGAAAGAAAATGAGTGCAGGGAATAGAGAGAAGAGGAATGGATAGAGATGAAACATTAGGCAATAGGAATAGTCTGAGGAATAGGTGGTGGCTGCTGCTTAAGGAAATCCATTAGTAGATCATGAACTCAACAAAATCATGTTTTTATTCTAATTGTCAAAAAAAAAAAAAAAAAATTAATGTAAACATGCAAAACAGACAACCGACTTTTCCCACGCAGGAGAACACAAATGAACATTTTGTTTGTTCTGCTGCTTCTCACACGGATTCTGTAATATCCTCTTATTTTGTTGATTTGCTCTGAGAGACCAATTTTATTTCAGTGGGATAATAATAATAATAATAATAATAATAATAATAATAATAATAATAATAATAATAATAATAATAATAATAATAATAATAAACAAATAAATACAAATAATTATCATTATAATAAATAATAACAACTTTCAATCGAAAACACATTTGCCATTGAAATTCCCTGTTTGTTTGTTTTTGATTATTTGATATTGCTTGTTAGAATTGGCCCTGTGTCCTGAACTATCAAACGGTGTGTTTCCCTGAGGAAACCTTCTGGAGGGATTAGTAAAGGTCCTATCTAATCTATCGTCCCCTTGTCCACGTACCACTGCAACTACCCTCCTTCTTCCCTCAGTTCTCCTTTCCGCAGGAAACAAGAGCCGGGGCAGGACATCTTTCTCCTCCACTCTCCTGCTCTAACTCCACCAGCTCCACTGGTGGGAACACAGAAGAAGTATCCAGTTCACGCAGTGCTCGTGGGTCCGTCTGCAAAGCTGTCACAATGCACACACGACATGTACACTTTGCCTAAGGGACTAAAAGAAGCTTTTTAAGATAGATCATGTTAGTGTGCTCATGAGGAGCTTAAGGCTGAATAGTTCATACTGTGCAAAAATAACCTGGCTTAAAAGAACCCCAATGTTCTCGGATCAAACTAATTCAATAAAGGCACCAGTGTTTTGTGATGACCACTACCAGCAGAGGGCACTCTACTCAGAAACATGTTTCTTTAATTTTGGTGAATAAAACACTCAAATATTTTCTGTTTACCGGAGCCAAACAGCGCTCACACAAACAGCGCTCTCCCTTTTTTATCTCATTACGGTCATTCTTGACTATCAAAAACAAATCTAATCATGCTAATCATGCTAACGTTCCTTCAGTGGGAAAGTTACATTCAGCTCCCACCTGCTGTTTCACTGTGGAGGTGGCTGCTGAATACGTGATCCACAGACTGCGTGTACCACACAGGGGACAGGGAAGGGAAAAACACAGCACCTCCACAGTATCCTCTGTGTCCTGCCCCTTACATAATACTTACACTACGCTGTCACACTATGTCTAACGACTTTTGTCTGTCAGAGTGGAGTGAAACAGAATGATGGCCTGTTGCAGTGGTGTATCGTCGTGTGTTTGAGCTTGAGTTGAATATTTATTTTGGTCAAAGATTGTTCAGCACAGTCCACAGGAACTACAGATCGGGGGTTGGTTTCTTTTAGATATTTGTTTGTGTTTTGTTTTTGAGAGCAGACACACAAACACACACACACACACACACACACACATAAACATAGGCTTCATTACAAATAAGCTATTCTCTGAAGAATGTGTGTCTCTGAGGAATAATAAAAGCCTTGAAATAGATTTCTGCCTTGTATCTGTTTGTTTGCCTAAAACTAATCTTGGACCAGCATTTAATCATCCTACAACGTTCCACAGTGACAGACGAGATGGAAACGTAGAGACACACGGTGAGACTTTTAAAGCACTTTTGAAAGCAGGCAGAGAAGGTGACTGGCAGAAAGTCACTGAAGTAGCAAAGGTGGATTTAAAAAAAAAACACATTTGCTTTGGTCAAAATGAGTACAATCTTCTATCTATCAATCTAATCCTCCATGTTGATTATGTTCACTTGGTGGAAACTCCAACAGCTGAGCCTGTAATGGGAACCAGTACACAGGTAACTGGGGTACTGTGGAATGATAAGAGTACAAACTGAGAAAGGGGCTGTTCAACTCTGAAAACACTTCATCCCCAATTTGGGATATGGAGACTCTGAGAAAAGTCTGTTGTGACGATTCAGCTGTGTAAACAAACTGGAATGTCAAATATATTCTGGGGCCAGACCTTGAGATTTACAGACCTTTTTTTTTTTTTTTTTTTTAGAGAATGAAGAGGTTTACGAGTGTCTAAAGCTTCTTGGAAAATCACAGGGACATAATAAAAAAAATGATGGTGATAGTCGTAGCTCCAGTTTGAATCAGGTGGAAACCCTGAATAGCTTTTGCAGAACAAAACCCCAAAACAAAACACAAGGACATTACACCAATGAAGTCTGCTGGCAGCAACAACATGGTCGAGCATTTTTATTTAGAAAAAGAAAAAGGAAACCATTTTTTGAGATTCAGGGAAGAATATAAGGTGAGGTGAGAATAAAAATTCAGGTCAGGATCAGTAATAAGTCCTGGGGTTTTTAAACTCAGTGGTCTTTGGGGACTGGGGCTCCCTGTGAGCCTGTGGACCCAGAGGTAGGTTTCAAAACAACAGGGAGGCAGTGAGCTGTGGCACCTTCATGCTTCAGCAGCCTTCAAGAGACATGTTTCATGGCAAGATACATGTCAACGAAAGCAGGGACTGTTAAGCTAAAGAACTCATGGAGACACATTTAAAATATCAAGTACTCCAACCCGTAACAGCATCAAGACAGACCGAAAACCGTTCACTGCTTCCCTCCATCCCCCCCAACTTCACCCTGTGTCGAGCCCACTCCAATGTCAAGGAGATGCTCTCCACTGCGTCATGTTGACTTTTGCTCTGTCAGCTTAAAAGTGCCACAGCATAGGGAGGATGTTCCTGTTTGCTTTGTTTACTCACGGGGACTTATTTGTTCTTCCTGCCAAGCCTTGTGAATTTTCACTTTTATTTGTCCAGGAAGTACATTACCAGGATGTGACTTTATTGGAAACAAATTAACTCCTGCGACAGTTAATGCTTCAGTTATACAGAGAGCACCTGACTGAACAAGAACTCCATGTTCTGGCCTTCAAAGCCGAGAAAAACTGCGGCTAATGACTTCTGTTGCTGCATGCCAGGAACAAGGAAAGGCATGAAGTGTGTCATTAAGTAAACATGCTTTTGAACTTGCTGGATATGGAAAAAAAGCAACCTCTACTGCACTAGAAGAAATATCTACATCAAAAAACGGTTCATCTGAGGAGGCACATACTGTGAAACTGTGACGGGAGTTGAAGATGTTTGTTCTCAACTCATGTTTCTGCTGCAGGGAACGTCTGGAAAGCTTCTCTGAGCTTCGCATGTGAAGGGAGACCTTCAGCCAGTCACAGTCCTGAATTTGTTTGTCAAACAACAGAAGAAATCCCGACGACATTTCATCCAGCCAAAGGGAGGATAAAAGACCCCTTGACACGATGAACGCATGTTTTACTTTGAACTGCAGGTTTTCAACATAAAGCATGAATGAAACGGAGAAAATAAACATGTAAGACACATGATAGGCAATTAAGGAGTTTTGATGTTTATGAAGGCGGGGGGCAACACTAGATTTTGTTTGCTAACCTCCCCTCGAGCAAGGAAACTGCCCTTCTACCTGCAAGCGTGACTCGATTTAACAGACGCTTTCTTTACGACCAAAATATCTCAGTTTTTACACCATCGTCACACCCTTGTGCAGTCTGTGCTGCAGTGGCTGCATGCAAGCGTATATTGTGCTGGCTTAGGCACTGTGGAAACCACTGCTGGGAGGTTTGGTGGGAGGAAATGTGGGGGTGGGTGGGGAGTGCTGTGACGGGTAGGAGACCATTGTGTGTGGTGACAGCTGGTTTGTCATGGACGCCTTCAAGACAGGTACAGTTTCTGCCTGAAGACCCCCCCCCCCTCCACACACACACACACACATCTCGGTCTGGAACATTCACCAACTTCTCAGACAAGGGTGTGGGGGCAAGTGGCGCTGGCCCCCACTGAGCTGCAGGGACAGCTCTTTCCCCTCGGCTGGTATAAAGCAAGCAAGCAAGCAGCGGCCATTTCAGGCAAGGACCATGACATGATCTATGACATGAAAACCAGCACAAAGAGGAAAATAGCTGGAAGGAAGCAAGAGAGGGAGAAAGAAGGCACGCATAGTTCGAGGGGTTACTCTGATGGGAGGGGGGCACTGAGTAAGAGCACTGCATAATGGTGCTTTTCCACCACACGGTTCCAGCGCGACTCCACTCGACTCGTCTATACTTGGCTTTTTTTTCCACTGGTACTGGTACTAATTTTCCAAGCCAGCTGATCCGGTACTAAATATGGGTCATCACGGAGTGCCAACCTCTGATTGGTCACTTCAGACAGAGGGCGGTCCCAAACGGAGTATACCACAGTTTAACCGGCGCTAGCGATACAATGAAGCACAGACATTTGTGGGCCTTTTCCATTAAAACGTTATCAGAGACCGTGATCGGAGTTGGACGGAGCAGGATGGAGCGACCCGCAGTTCCATGTCGGTGATCGTGTCCTGCTCCGTCTCTCTTCTCTCACTCTGTCTGTGACAAAAATCCACAAACAGTCGCAACTTCACCATCTCCTCCATGTTCTACGTTGTTTATGGGTTCATCTTGTGGTAAGATGAGAAAAGCTGTCATGGCAGTTTCACGCAGGGCTGCGCTGTGACACCCACACCCACGTCAAAGAGGTATCGAATTGTAATGGAAAAGCACCTGACAAGATAACTGAGCAGAGTCGAGTCGAGTCGAGCCGAGCTGGAAATGTGTCAGTGGAAAAGAGTAATTTAGCTATTTAGTTGATGCCACTTTTCCTCAGTGTAGAGCAGACGCAGGTTCAGTGTTGAGTTCAAGGACACTTTGACTGGCTGGAGGAATTATCGGCTGCTTGTCAGTCAAACCGGTGAACCCTGTGACCCCCCCAGCTAGCTGCGGATTACAAACTCTGATCTGTGCCGCTGCTCCTTCGTCTCTCCGTCCTCCTCTAATAGTTTTACCAAGTCTTGTTATTTCAGTTCAAGTACTGCCGTGTCTTTGACTCTGTATGCAGAGAAATATCCAGTGCTGCAATGCAGGCAGGACCAATGAAAACCTGTGTTGAACACATTAAAGGTGATCAGGAATTCTATCTATCTATCTATTTAAACAGATTGAAAGAAAAACAAGTGTAATATATGCAGTGCATCAGGCAGAAAAACAGAGATAAATGCCTACCAACATAAATAATCATACCTTGGTCAAAGGATGACATCTGTAAGACTTTTCTTGTCCTACCAATTTTTTGTTTTAATTTTACAATTTTTTTACAATTTTACTAAAAACAAGGGTGACACGGATAATCAATAAGCAGATCTGACAATGGTAAAATCCGATTAAGGATGGAGGCGCTGGCATTCTTATCTGCTTTTCTGAATTTTCATGTCTAGAACATAAATTTTTTAATGACTTCTCAGGACAACTTTACTGCTGCTGCTCAAACGAGTTCCGTAGATTTATTGCTACTTGAATTTTGCATGCATGGCTGCAATCTGAATTTGAACTGCATCAGTTTTATTTATTCATCACATCATTAGACTCTCTGTGCTTGAGAATTTTGGGGTAAAAAACAAATAAATGTTGGGGGAAAGCTGATTTCATACAGCTCTGCACACAATATTTCCTTCCAAATGAGCTTTCAAGGGCATTTCCCTTCAGATTGCACTGAGAAAAGCTTGAAAACCACCCAGCCCTGAAAGACGAGGCTGGGTTGTGTGTGTGTGTGTGTGTGTGTGTGTGTGTGTGTGTGTGTGTGTGTGTGTGTGTGTGTGTGTGTGTGTGTGTGTGTGTAGGGG
>CAAKHB010000216.1:0-10016 GCA_901007665.1 Aeoliscus strigatus | reverse complement strand
TGCTGTCGGAGCTGACGGACTTTACCCAGGACAAGGAGTACAATGACAACCTGACTTTTTACTTAGTGCTGGCTTTGGCTGTAGTCTCCTTCCTCTTCATCACCTGTGTAGTGGTGATTATATCAGTGAAGATCTACAGGTGGAGACAGTCTCGCATCCTGTATCACTCCAACCTGCCTGTGATTCCATATTATCCACCACGTTACTCAGACACTTTGGGGACAGGGACTCTGCAGCACGTGTACAATTACGAGGTGTGCAGGACGACTGACTCCAGAAAGAGTGACTGTAAGTTCGGCAGAGCTGCTAGTCAGAACGTGCTGATCATGGACCCCAGTTCTACAGGGACGATGCAGCGGATACAGAATGAAAAGAGCATCCTGGATGAACCTGACTCTCCTCTGGAGGTGAGTTAGCCATCGTTTTGTGTCCTCGCTTCATCGGTGTTTAGTTGCATTGTTTGTAAAATGTAGCAAGCTGACCTTTTCAACACCGCGGGGAAGTATGTCACGAGAAAACTTTGTTGTATTAATCCAGAAGGAGTGAGTCCCTGGTTTTCCTGATCAGCTTTTAGACATAATCTTGTAAAGCAGCACATCAGTATTACCTATTTCTGGTATTCCGTGAGGGAGATCTTTATTTTTCTTTTCTTTTTTCGCTGTTTTTTCTTCGCTGTTTGGGGTTCAAAGGACAGATGGTGTTGTGTCTTGCGCCCATCGAATTGCAATTAGTAATTCGGTTCATACATTACAACTGAATTCAATTGCGTTATTGTCGCCAGTTATAGCAGTCATATATTGTATATATTCCATGGTGTTACTGATTTTGAACTCCAAGGGACGCTGTTGACCCATCGAACATTGCGTCTCCAGCACTGCCAAGCATTCCCCTCCCTTACTACTCTGGTCCTATCAGAGGAAAGGGAGGCTCTGTGCATTATGTGATCGGACATTTGAGAAAACAACAGGCTCGCGGAAGCTGGATGAGATATCCGTTCTTATTTGAAAACGTTAAAATGAAAAGACGACATCTTTTTGTCCTTTAAACAATCTGTTGCTGGGAATACATATCGTTGTGGAACGGATACATTTTATTTTGCAATGGCATGTGGAATACATCAGTACGGTCGGTGCGGAAAGTGGCGCAATGGCTGCGGACTGAATTCGCTGCTTCTTTTCGTCTTTCTTCTTCTTTGCCATCTAGTCATCGGACATATCAGATATTCAATCCCAGAGGAGATGAAGAAAGGCTCCGTCATCGGTAATGTAGCGCAAGACCTTGGTTTAGATCTGAAGCGTCTTCTTTCTGGTCGCGCCCGTATCGTGACCGGAGAAAGCGTCCAGTACACCAGGCTGATGACAGACAAAGGGATTTTAGTCGTGAATGAAAGAATAGACAGAGAGCAGCTTTGCGGAGACGTGACGCCATGTAGCTTCAGCTTTGAGGTGATTTTAGAAAACCCGATGGAACTGCATCAAATTACAGTGGAAATCACTGACATCAATGATCATTCGCCAACGTTCAAAAGAAACAGCATTAATTTTGAAATCAGCGAAATAGCGAATACAGGCGCTCGTTTTTCACTGACGAGTGCAGAAGACCCAGATGTGGGTGTTAATGGACTCAGGGAGTATTTTCTGACGGAAAATGACAATTTTATTCTTAAACAGAACTCTAATGCAGACGGAAAGAAATATGCAGAGATGGTCCTGCAGAAACCATTGGACAGAGAGAAGCACCCTAATCTGTTTCTAAAACTGATAGCTGTGGACGGCGGAAATCCACAGAGATCTGGTACGGTTAATATACACATTACAGTACTAGATGCTAATGACAACGCACCTGTCTTTAATCAATCAGTGTACAAATCTACAGTCCCAGAAAATGTTCCTCAGGGGACGTACGTTGCGACTGTCAATGCCAGTGATGCTGACGCGGGGTCAAATAGTATTGTGACATATTATTTTTCAGACATTGATAGTGGTTTAAGTGATTTATTTTTTATCAATGAAACAAGTGGCATCATTATGACCAAGGGGTCTATAGATTATGAAAAGGATAAAAAATACGAGCTCAGAATCGATGCCAAAGATCAAGGAGGTTTGACTGATTCAGCTAAAGTTATTATTGAAGTAAGTGACGTGAATGACAACGCCCCTGTCATTAATGTGATGTCATTCACGAGTCCTGTGTCAGAGGACTCTCCTCCTGGTACAACTATTGGCATTATAAATGTAAAAGACAACGATTCAGGAGAAAGTGGACAGATAGGATGTAAAATAGAAGGAAATACACCTTTCAAGATCAAATCAAATTTAAGAAATTACTATACGTTGGTAACAGATGCTGTCTTAGATCGTGAGCGTGTGTCAGAATATA
The DNA here is from genome assembly GCA_901007665.1 of Aeoliscus strigatus. NCBI lineage: Eukaryota > Metazoa > Chordata > Actinopteri > Syngnathiformes > Centriscidae > Aeoliscus > Aeoliscus strigatus. The sequence goes on along the minus strand of CAAKHB010000216.1, from coordinate 7,637 downwards.
ACATCACGGTAGTTGCGTCAGATGCAGGAATACCTCCTCTCTCAACAACACGATCATTTTATTTAAAAGTCTCTGACGTCAACGACAATTCCCCAGAGTTTTCACAAGATGCTTACAGTGCATTTGTCACTGAGAACAACTCTCCAGGCATTTCTATTGTGAGGCTTCATGCTAAAGATCCTGATGAAAACCAAAACGCTCGCATATCTTATATTTTGGAAGAAAGAAATGTCGGTGGCTCGCTGACGTCAGAATATGTTTCTATAAATGCGGAAAGCGGGGTAATTCATGCAATGCGCTCATTTGACTATGAACAAATCAAACAGCTCACAGTCGTTGTCAAAGCCCAGGACGGAGGTTCCCCTCCTCTCAGCAGCAATGTGACCGTGACAGTCAGGGTCCAGGACCAGAACGACAACCCCCCTCAGGTTCTGTACCCGGTCCAGACCAGTGGCTCTGTGTTGGGAGAAATGGTTCCTCGTTCATCAGACGTGGGCTATCTGGTGACTAAAGTGGTGGCTGTCGATGTGGACTCTGGACAGAACGCCTGGCTCTCCTACAAACTGCAGAAAGCCACAGACAGGGCGCTGTTTGAAGTGGGCTCACAGAACGGAGAAATCAGAACCATCCGCCAGGTGACTGACAAAGATCCTGTGAAACAGAAGCTGACTGTTGTAGTGGAGGACAACGGACAGCCCTCTCGTTCAGCTACGGTCGTTGTGAACGTGATGGTGGCCGACAGCTTACCGGAAGTGCTGTCGGAGCTGACGGACTTTACCCACGACAAGGAGTACAATGACAACCTGACTTTTTACTTAGTGCTGGCTTTGGCTGTAGTCTCCTTCCTCTTCATCACCTGTGTGGTGGTGATTATATCAGTGAAGATCTACAGGTGGAGACAGGAGCGCCTGTTTCTCAAGTCCAGTGGAAATCTTCCCGTTATTCCGTATTACCCGCCTCTTTACGCAGATGTAGGAGGTACCGGTACGTTAAAACAGGCTTTCAATTATGAGGTGTATGGAACGAATGACTCCCGGAAAAGTGATATGAAATGTCCCCGGCATTTCAGTCAGAACACTCTGAGTGTTGACCACACCAGGACAGTGCCGAGACATGAGTCAGAGAACATGCTCACAGAGGTGAGACCTGCCTTTTTCCATTTCCCTTGTAGACATTTGTTCTCTTTCTTATTATCAGTGTGTCCTGATTAATAAAGCTATTGTATATTATAGTTTCTGTTCACTGCTCATCATGGATTACATCTTGTACTATAAGAACAACAAACAAGAACAAACGTGACCCGTCAGGTATTAAATGTCTCAGGCATACATGCATTTTCATTTTGACTGTCCAGTAGATCTATGAAACTTTTACTGACACCACCAAGAGTTCATATCCAGCAGCTTGAAATGACCAATTGTGAAAATCAATATATTTGCTGCACTCAGTACACATCCTCACACACACATTCCATTGGATTTCATGTCTCCATTTCATATCATTCAAGTTGTGCATTGCATAGGTTCGCATATACTTGTATGGTACAACCAGCATGCACTTTATGTAACAACAAGAGCAACTAGTATCTAGGCTCTTTTTATAGATACGATTGCATAAATACAGTGTATGGTGGAGCAATACATGCACTGCAGTAAAACGGAGCTTCAGCGAAAGCATTGCTACACTTAGAAACAGACGTAGAGATATACAGGCATGCAGTGTACTACTTTTTGTCAGTGACCTAGTTCCCTTCATGACGTGGTGCTGCAATGGGCTTAGGGCTGCATGCAGGGCAAATGGTACAGAAATAGATGCAAGCAAACTATGACGAGGGTACTAATTGTTATTGTCTTAGGATTGCAAAGAGCATCACAATAACATTGATTAAAAGGACTGAGATGGCGGTCGAGTGGAAGAGGGAACTGTCACTGGCAGAGCTGAGAGAGATTAGCAACGAAGGAGAGAAGCAGTCTGATGGAGAGGAGGGCAGAGGCAGTGGGGGAGGGGAGGAAGCACGTGGTAAACGGCACAGTCTCCCACCATCCCTGTGCAGCCGTGGTGTTTGTGATACAAGGCAGCCATTTTGATCTGCAGCTCTCTTTGTCTGCTGACATACGTTCTTTAATCTTTCATGTCAAACAGTGATTTTATCCTGCCAGTGCTTTCAGCTTTGTGAGGTGAAAGAACTAAGTGATCTGTTCTACACTTAATACAAACAGAACATAAGAAAGGAAGAGGGAGGTGGCGATGTCTGACCAGATGATGTAAAAAACATGTTAAACAGGATGTTATGAATCAACGCAAAGGTTTCCGATATGCAGCTGGATATATAATGTATGTAAAGTGGACTGAGGGTGTTTTGGTTTTCTTGTTTTAGGGTCACATTATATGTGTATGTATTAACCTGCATCACATCCACTGACTGCTGACAACAGATCTATAGAGAAACACATGTTCCCATAGTTGTGTTTGTGGAAAATCTAGACATGTGCCTCATTTACCATAGCTCTGAACATGCAGCTTGATGTGCATGTGCTAACTAATTAGATGGTGTACAAGTAGATGGAGGATCCATTTGGGGGGACTTGAGATCAGCGTTCCAGACTAAACCACAAACGTTTTAGCGTCAGAAGATGTATGTGATCAAGTTGTGTTGTCAGTTTGCCATGGCTGTTTTGTAGAGCCTGCAGGATCTTCAAAGTCACAATTCACCCTGTCATCATCTGGAAGCAGGCCATCAACATTTTCAGTCTACAGCTGTGTCTGATTTTCAACACATTTTCTTAAATTTGTCATAAATGGAGGCTTTTACTGAGCATCATTCTTTTGGTGACATTGTCTAGAGGTCAAAGGTCGCAGAAGCTTCTTCGAAAGTTCAATGGTTCTGCCTCGTCTACACATGCATAGTAAATATATATATTTTTTCTCATCAAGCATTCATTAGACATTTTGGATCCAACGCAAACACAATCATCAGTTTGCTGTTCTTGCTGACCTCAAAACTATAATCATTTGCAGTAGATTTTGGTTCCCACAGACCCAAGCTCTGTCTTTCTTTCTTTCCTTGCCATGTTGTCTGGTGAACAGCTGTGTGCATGTTTGTGTGTGCTCGGGCCAGTGGGTTCAACAACATAGTGAGCATTGTGTTGCACTGTTGTGGTTTGTATTGCAGTTTATTGTTGCTGATTTGATTTGACATGTATTTCAAATATTAAATTCCTTTGAATGTGACGTATTTTCCACAGAGCAAACATGAATATAATGATGCACTGAGCATGATACACAAAGGAGGATGGCAATACACAATTGCAGGACCAACTGTCCTTTGCACAGCGTGTGTTTAGTATATGTACATGTGGTACATTTACATCCTGAAACATAAATTTAGTTCTTCCTCAGGTGCATTTGGCAGGAAGAAATATTACATGTTACAGTTGGCTGTACTTCTGTTTACATGAAGGCAGATATAGATGTATTTTCTTATGAGCATGACTGTGTTGACATCTCAGTGTTGGAAGTGTGGAGTTTGGCACTGTGAGTTTCTCTAAGGATTACACAAGGGATTACCTACAACAGTGTAATATGGGGCAGTGGCAAGGTTGAGTCAAACACAAAAAGTACCAGAGAAGCATTCACATAGACGCTCCTGAAATATATTCACATCTCATCTTTCTCTTGTTAATGTCTGACCATGTTGTGTGTGAGCTTGTCGTGTTCCTCAATATGTTTGATATAATTTAAGAAATACGGATATACCTCATTATACAATATATTTGATATTTCATTATTGTTAGATCACATGACTTCTATAAAACCATATAATCCACATGTGTCCATATGTTGCAGTATCACAATCACTATTTGTCATTTAATATTTTTGGCTTAATTGTGTCAAATTTAGCAAGATTTCATGGCTCTTGTGCAGGAGTCATTCTCTGGTTTCCAGTCTTCTTTTTTGCTCATCTCATTTTCTGCATCACTCCCCTCCCCCTCTCCAGCTGCACCACTCTGCTGCAGAGAGAAAGAGAGAGAAGGAGAGAAAGGGAGATTGCTCTATGTAGGACATTTGGTTCTGTCTATAAAAAGCCATTTAACACACCACATGGTGTCATTTCATTTACGTGTAGATCAACATGTTCAGGGCATGAGGAAATGTCCCAATTCACAATGTTTACAATTTGGGCTTTTATTTTGAATGACATACTAGTAATGTACAACTAGTTAAGTGATATTCATATTCCCTTTGTCTATCTCTCTGTATCTTCTGGACTATTTATGTATCTCATTTCCTTTGCCACCATTGCCAGCTAAGAAGAAACAGGGTGGGATGCAAGCAGGAGGTTGGATGTGTTGCCATAGCAACAAGCTGACTCACTGGCAGGAATGTACCATTTTCACAGGGGTCAGCAGCATAGGCAGCTCCTGTTTTTTTAATGGCTCCCTCACTTTAGAGGACAGGAGACACCCCTATTTTGGACAAAGAGGTGCAGCATACTGAGACCTGGATTGACTGATGATGGAGAGAAGGGAGGAAAGGGGGGTTATCATGGCTGCGTGTTTTATTTGTTCTGGTTGATTTTGCCCTGTTTGTGTTGCTTATCATTAAATGTAATACTATGTGATGTGATAATCTAGGAGTTCTACACAAGTCACAACACCCCTCTGGTTTGTTTGTTTGTTTGTTTGTTTGTTTACCAGGTTGAGCCTTTTCAGTATGAACTGTTGCAAAATCCTGATCCAATTATGATCAAAAGTCCACATGCAAATATTATTAAAAAAACGAAAAAAAAATACTTTTATCTTTGGGATTATAAGACATCAAAAACAATGTACTGCAGCCTCCTTTGTTTTGAATCTGCTCCTACACAAACATTCACTGACATATGAGCAGGGTCACTGTGTCTCATTAATAAGGCATGATTTTTTTTCCGGGCATCGCCCGGAGGCCCCCTGCTGTTGCTTTAAAGGAAGTGGCTTTGTGCAGCAGTGCAGTTGTTTGCTGTTTCATACATTATGCTTAAAACAATCTTCAGTTTAGTTTATTTGTGTAAATTGTGTATTATTCTGTTTAGTGGTTGTCGTATCTGTTGTTTTTTTTACCAGTACAGTATTTCCAAAGACCTCAGTCCCATGGATGTTGTTAAAATGATGTATAAGACGTCACACTTTTAATATCATTATTATCAGTGTGCTGAGGTGGACCTGCTGCCTCTGTCTGTCAATTTATTTTGTACTAGCTGTTGGCATTTTATTTTGTTTTTCATAATTAGCGGCCCTCTTATAAGCACACACATAAGTCACATAAGTCACACACACTAGATTTTAATCATTGTCTGATTTAGTTGAACACTCAATACCATCTGACCTGGATTGTAGTTATTCTGTTATTGATAATCGCACAGTGAATGTCATGTGGTATTGTTCGAACGTCTGACTGCTGCTGGTATATCATTGGTATAAGACATTTCTATTGAATGTGCTCTGGTTACTACCACATGACTGTCACATGATTGTGTGCATCTTATTATAGTGTGTGCTGATGAATGACACAAATACACAACAACATACATGTTTGTACTGTTTTGTTTATGTGCACACACAGTGGACAGAGTACAACACAATCATGAGAAACATCTTATTCTTAATGTCAAACTCTATAAACGATCACACTAACAGTCTTTGCTGTGAGCAGATGGTAAGTATGCTGGTTGGTCTTCTGCCTAAAACCAGACTCAGTGCTCTGACCACTCATCTGATCAGTATCCGGTCTTTCTTCTTTTTCTCTCTTTCATGATTACCCCTGGTGCTTGATGTTCTTCTTGTTTCTCCCTGACTCCTATCCAAATCTTGGCTCACCAAATAAGGTAAGAAATAATTTTGTCTATATCTCCCACATCAATGTCATCTAACACACACACGATGGGACAAACATTCACATGAGCTATGACTACTGGTGCACTGACAGCTGGGCATTGTGCCTTAGATTACAAACTACAGAGTTTCATTGTTTTAAAGCATTCAAACATTATTTATCATTTCTGGTTCAAGCAAATAACCCAATGTTCCACTTTAGTCAGCATATCTGTTCATATACCACACAAAACATCTGTCACCACTGATTGTTGCTTTGCTCAGGCATTCATGAACACAATTAGTATCGGCAACAGCACAAACTGTATCACACGAGTGATTTGATGGTCATAGTATAATGATGTACAAACTGACTGGTATGTTACACTTTTCATCACAAGTCATTTCAGTTACGAGAGCCAAAGCTTATATCTGTATCACTGGTAATTCTAAAGACTAAATGAAATATTAGTGAAATATTGTCAGTTCTGAGAATTATATTGACCTTTTTTTGCCAAGGACAAGACAAAAAGACTTAAGTAAATGAAAATAAAATCTCTCCCTCCTAACAGGCTTACTAGGTTTAAGAGAAGCATTAACAGGAAGGACCAACTGTTAAAGTAACTCTGATGCCGTGACATCACAACTAGTTGATCAAGATGTGTTCCAAATTACACTACAGTCACTTAACATATGTAAATATATAAAGTAAAGTGCAGTAATACACAAGCAAGGACATTAGTGAAACCACAAGTATGTGTGAACATTTGAGTGTATATAAATACAGCAAATGTTTTGCCTCCTCCATCACAATAAAAAAAAAGTCCTTGCATGAAGATGACAGGTTAAGGGATGTGTGCACTACAACCCAGGCCCCTCGGAAAATCAAATAAAAATGTGGAAAATGTTGATTCATCTTGGAGCATTTAGGGGTCTTTGGACAACATAGTGTTAAATTTCTCTTTTACAGGAGCAATAACAAAGACCAAATATATTTTTAATACCTCATTTTGTTACTGCTATTTTAACAAGATGGATTTAATCCACAGGTCCACAGGACTCTTTCTGTATTGAGGTGGTGAGTGTGGGTGTTTGCCCTGTGTGTTGGGGTAGGGGTAGGGGTGGGGTGGCGGGGGGATACCACCCTGCCCTCCCCTCCCATCCCCTATGCCTGGTGTGTAATTGAGTGACTCTGGACTGTAAGTTTTGATGGTATTAAAAGTGGATAAATGCAACAATAAGTCATATTTTGAAAGCGTAACGCTTCCTTCTAATATAACTACAACTATCTAAAGATTCACTAGCACATGAATTGTCGGATCTACTATATCTGAAAATTCATAAAGATGTACCAAAACTGTAATATGACAATGGAGCAGTTCATTCTTTAACATTATATTCTTACTGAGTTACTTGTTTTACTTAAACTTTGTAAAACTCTGTTTTATTTAAAGTTTTATTTTTAATACGCTGTGTATGTGTCAGCAGCTAAATATCATTGGGATATTTTTTGACCACTCATATAATCTGAACGCTGTATTCTGTGAAGGAAAAGACTGAGACTGCGTCTGTTTATGTCGTCTGCTATGTCTCTCACAGTCTGTGCGGCTGAGCCGACTGTCGCTGGCTGCAGCAGCAGCAGCGGCCGCCTGTGTGGCGCTGTCCACCTCTGTGGTGCTGAAAGCAGCTCCCACTCCCTCCCTCTCCCTGCCGCTCTACATCTCCCTCTGTCGCTCACATCCGTTAAGAACAGATGACTGGGTCAACCACATGATGGTTACTTTTCT
>CAAKHB010000214.1:50724-63535 GCA_901007665.1 Aeoliscus strigatus | reverse complement strand
TAAAATGAAATAAAACATGAAACAAACGTTTCCAGATACCAGATCACAGTCCGATAGATAGATAGATAGATAGATAGATAGATAGATAGATAGATAGATAGATAGATAGATAGATAGATAGATAGATAGATAGATAGATAGATAGATAGATAGATGTGTGTATATATACATACACACACACACACACACACACACACACACACACACACACACACACACTACGGTTCGGGGTAACTAAGTTTGGGGTCATCCAGACAATTCCGGTTTTGTAGCTTCTCTAATCAACAGTTTTCAAGTGTGCAAATCACCATTCACCTTTTACCATGTTTAGCTAACAAAGTGTAGCATTATCACACAGGAATGATGGTTGGTGGAAAAGGCCTATGTAGGTGTATGTAGATATTCCATTAAAATCACATGTTCACAGCTTAGAATTGTTATTGACCACATGTCTAGACCAGTCTGATTCATTTAACATTGTCGTCACTGAAAAAAAAAAAGCTTTTCTTTCAAAAAGGAGGACATTTCTAAGTCACGCCAAACTTTTGAACGGTAGTGTATATCACAGCTATTCATATGCATAATAATGCATTTGTATCTATAATTACAAATACGTAAAATATATACTTTATATATAAAGTAAATTTATATACTATTTCCACTTTCAGAATTATTTTTTAAATTTGATTTATCAGGACTTTTTTTGAAAGACGTTTATGGTCAAGAAATAATATATCACATTTCACAATGAACAAACTCATTTTGTTTGTTTGGTTCATTTGTTATTTTCTGTACTTGTATTCTCCAGGTAGAGCTGCAGCTTCTCAGGAACATGTTTACATCATCCTGCCTCCAGACACAACTGAACAAAAGAATACATTCAACAAATACACATTCTAATAAAAGGACGGAGGTTTTTCCTCGTTTGAACGTCGGCTGAACGTCGGCTTGGTGGAAGAGAAACTGTGACAGCTTGTGCTTTTATTTTGAAGTTTGAATTTCACACTTCCAGTAGATGATGATGAGTTTTATTTCTGCTTCACAGCTGTGACAGATTTGAAATAAAACACTGGCAATGTATGTTGAGTCTGGGTGTTGCGGTAAAAACAGATGAAACCTGTAACAACCACCTCCATCACCACGACTTCCTGTTGACCTTTGTCCATCTGGATGTGACATCGACATCATGGAGAGCGGTTTGAGATCACTGAGCTCAAACGGAGATCGATCCAACAACCATCAGCGATACTCTGTGTGCTGACCTGAGGCCAGTGGAGGCGGCGCTCTGATGATCCACCTCCAGACTGACTGAGAATCCTACACCGCCTCGGTGACCCGACGCCGACAAACAAGACTTCCAGGACAGATTCTCAACAGCAAAACATTTTCTCTGCTCTGACGAGAATCACAATTAACAAAACGAATTCAAACTCTGAACACGAAGGAGCCCTGAACCTGACACGAGACACGAACGTTCACAGATCAAAACCATCAAACAGAGGAAAAACAATCTGTGTCCTGGAAACGTCCGGAAGAACTCGACAGTGAAAACAGAACCGAACCGTCTGTGTGGAGGAGGAGAGCGTCAGAGAACGAGACTAATCTGGCGAACACGAGGCGCCTCGACTGGATGATCTCATATTCACAGTTTGGATTTAATCAACTGATCGGTCGCACACACACAAACGTCCTCTGCTGCTTCGACGGCAGCAGAGACAAATGGAAAAGAACGAATCAGCTCCAGAAGCGTCCGACCGTCGGACCTGTGAGGACGGATGTTTGGACGACCGAGGTCAAAGGTTGGTTTTTCACTGATCTGGATGTTGAACATGTGTGATGAGCTGTTTGAATGTCGTCGTGTGTTTTTGTGCGTTGTCTGATGACGCCCATTCATCGCCAAGAGAGTTAATCGGTTCGACATGAAGGGACGTTTTAATTAACATCGTGAACATTCACTCATTCATCTGTGTACGAGTGTGTTTTACATATCTGTCCAACATTCCAGACGCAGATGTTGAAATTCATCATTCATAACTTCATAAACGTGTTAAAACAAGATGAACTATTCAATGACTGTGTTTCTTTCCCTCACAGTGAATGGATGAAGATCGGTTCTCTGTCTGTGGTTCACACGCGTGTGACGCTGACGCCTCGTTGACATTCATCCACCGACGACGGCGGCTAATCGCAGCAATTAACTCGTCAGAGTTTTAGATGCAAGTTGTCAAAACACACACACACGTCACGAAAACCATCAATGTCTGTCTGTGAACGTCTGAATGTGAACGTCTGAATGTCTGTGAGCGCCTGAATGTCTGTGAGCGCCTGAATGTCTGTCAACGTATGAATGTTCTGAATGTTCTGAAGGTTTAACAGACTGAAGAAGACGACGACTGGAGTGTTGTCAGCAGTGTGTGTGACCTCACGTTCGCTGACAGTCGGGTGTGTTTGACGTTGCATTCACTGACAGTCGGGTGTGTTTGACGTTGCATTCACTGACAGTCGGGTGTGTTTGACGTCAGTGACGGTGCGTTTCACCCGTCAGCAAAACATATTCAGATCAAACCTCTGAGCTGCTGACCACACTCTGGACCAGCAGCGTGCGCCTCCGGTGAACGAAGCGAGCACTCGGACTCGCTGACGTCCGGATGCATCTGGTGTCGGGATCTGACAGTTTGTGCTGAAACAACCTTCTCCGTTCCTGCTGCATCTCCATTTTCCTTTGAGCTCGTTCTGGATTCCATCTGCGGCTGCACAGAGGCATCAAACACACACACACACACACACACACACACACACACACACACACACACACACACACGTCTTCAATCTGCCTCCTCTCGCGTACTCCAGAACCAGGTGCTCATGACTTGGACACGTAAAGGAAAGAACTTGTGGGCCCAACACTTCGACGTGGACGTGGCCTTTTCACGACACGTCCGTGTGTTTGCTCCTCGACGTTCGTTCCTTCCTCCATGTCGAGGAACGACGGCCCGGTTGCCCCGACGATGTGAAGACGGTGGTTTCTGCCAGAAAGACGATGGTGAACATGTTCTAATCCATGGAATCGCTCCATTGGGGATCTGAAGGCCGAGGATGGAACCCACATCCGCTGCTGCTGTCGAAACTTTGACTCCACATGACTTTGTCAACCGTCACACGTGTTGGGATGTTTTGATGTCGTCAGCTCATTCGCTCACACGACGGGACGTGAACGCTCCTGCGCTGTAGACGCCGGTAATGTGATGAACAGGTGGACCGTGTGTGTGTGTGTGTGTGTGTGTGTGTGTGATGTATGGTCCACCTGCCTCCTCACTCTTCTCTGTCTTCATCTGACGCCACACATCCTCCGTTCCTCCGAACCGTTTAACCAATGACGGATCCGTCCTCATTTGCATAGTTATGATCTCAGGTGACGTCCGGTTTCTACAGGAATAAAACTAGTTGGTGAGCGTGAGAACAGGAAGTAAAACAAAACCTCAGACGTTCTATTATTAATTCAAGCAGAGACGTATGATTCTCTAAAAGGCTGCTTTCACTATCATCGCAGCGCTGAGGAGGAGACAGAATTAGGCCAAAGAAAAACCCTGAGGAGTCCCATTTTAGGCTGCGATATCAGCGCCGAGCAGAAAAACTGTGGGTTAATAACTAGTAGTTATCAGCTTTAATTAGCGGCCCGGAGCAGAGAGAAGAAGTTTTCACTGTCGGACGAGTGGGAAGTTCACGAGACTCCGTCATGAGCGCTACAGCTCTTGTTCTGGAACAAGAGCAGATTAAACTTGTTCCCCTGAAACGACGGTGAACAATGGAGGCCACAGAGACACTGTGACGCAACACATGAGAAGGTTCCAGAAGGTTACGCAAGGACTCGTTTGAGAGGGTTCTAAAGGCCGGATGTGTCGACAGAAGTCCATGGACTTTCTTAGGAGGGGCACTGGAAAGTTGTCAGTCTGTCATCATCGGTCCCTCCGGAACCAGTCGGAGGTCCGAGTGCTCCGAGAAGCGGTGCTGAACTCTTTGTACCGTTCCACGTTTCAGCGTGAAGCTGACGGATCTGACAACCAGCTGAGCATCATTCACATCAGCCGGTTGCCATGGCGATCATAGTCACCGACGCCATTGGAATCCTGTTCAACCCGGTTACACATTCAGCTCACCCTGTCACCTTCCTCTGACTGGGATTCATCCGCTCACACGTCACACGGACGTTTCTTACTCTCAGCGTTTGACAAAGAATTCAGTTTCTGCTTTAAATGGACATTGATGGGATAAACAGAGCGAACGTCCTCCTGAGGGGACACCGGGGCTCTGTCCCGCCTCCCTCATCCGTCCTCTCGACCGAGCGGATCCTGCTCAGGATCTGAGTCCTGCTGAGTCCCGTGGATCGGTCTCGATGTGAGTCCAAACGTCAACCTGCAGCAGGTGTTTTCTCATGAACGCCGTCCTGGTTCTCTGGTACGCCGGCGGCCGTCGGGGGGGGACAGACGAGAATCATGTGACCCTGACCTGACCGATTCGCTCCAGGACCTACGGGGATCCAGGAGCGTTCCCATTTTAATCTGGATCATCTGATGTTGTCCTTCAGCGAGCAGCAGAAGAGAGAGGAGCCATTACCCCCCTCCCCCACACGGACCCCCGTCTCACTTTAATCTTCCTCCGCCGCCGACCTGCTTTCACTCGTCCTCCTCTTTATGTTCTCTTTAACGTCCCACACAGCTGTAGATCATCCCGTCTTTCCTCCCTCTTTGTTGTCATGGTTTCCGTCCTCCTCCGTTCATCCAATCTCACAAATTAATCTGGTTAATGGCCGCTGGCCGCAGTGAAACCACGGTGATGCGGGTAACCAGCACACACACACACACACACACTTCTATGCAGCTTCATCCTGGCAGGAAAGACTTTGTAGAACAGAAACGTTGTGACTCCGTCAGACAGAACCAATCGATGTCTCTGATACTGCTGTCAGACTGTTGATTGTTCACTAACTAGTGAGGAGGGGGACGGGGACTGGTTCCCTCCTCGGCCCCGGTACTTGTCAGAGAGACGACGTCTGTCGCTCAGCAGCAGACGGCTTCATTCCTGTCTTGATCCAGTTCTAGTCGTCACGTCTTCTGTTTCTGCAGCGCTGAGAAGGAAGTTTCTGTCTCCATGACGACTGAACAAAAAAACACAACGCGAAGGGCTTGAATTCACCCGAGTCTCTGTCCTGAGCATCGTCTGACCTTCAAGCTGAAGGAAACCCATCAGAGGAGAAAGAAACATGAAAAATTCATTCAGTTCTTCGCTGGAACCGATTCCACTGACATCTGCACACGGACACTGGAGTGGAAGAATTCTAATGTTTCACAAACGAAATGTGATTCTCATTTGAAAACGTGTCAATGTGCCCAGATGTTAAAGTCTGTTATTGTAAAGAGAGAAATGTTTCACTGCTTCATCGGCATCGGTTTTCTGTTTGTGTTCAAACACACAAACAGTTTTCATTGAATTTGTTTTCCTTCAGCGTTGATGAATGAGTGATCGTTTGATCGGGTCTGATGGGATTCATTTTGAGTCAAAGATCCACCGCAAACAAACAGCGTTCTGCAGAATCACTCTGAGGACGAGTCGGACCGACAACCGCGGCGGATTCTTCTAACGAGCCCAGAAACAGCTGCGACACAAGCTGCTCGCTGAATTATTGATGCAGCCGACGGCTGCGACTGTGCGGGACGGAGGCCGAACACCACCGCTGCGCGTTCTCGAATCTGCGCCGATGAAACGTCTGCGTACAAGCACTCAGGACGTCGTTGACGTCGACGTTGACTATCTGCCAAACGCACACGCGACCTCTGACCCCGTAAGCTGTTAATCCTCAGATGAGTTCCAGTCTGATCCTCTGGTCGCTGGTCGAATCCCTGATTCGCAGCAGGTGTCAGTGATTGATTGATTCCATCAGTCGCTCAGCAGAGGAACATCATCTGTTCAGATGCTCGGGGCTCCACTGATCGAGTCTGGGTCCGCTGCGGAGCGGAGCGGGAGACGAAACCCACTCCCATTCTCTTCCCTCCTTCCTTCCTTCCATCCCTCTCTCCTTCCCTCCTTCCTCATTGGACCGGTTCAGAACAGGAACTTCACCGGCCGGCTGCCGACAACGTTCCATTTACAGACAAACACGGCTGTCGTCCACCGCTCGCCATGGACACACGGACTTTGCTCCGACTCGCTGACTTTGCTCTGACTTGATCATGGGACCCGAATCGAGCGGTGACAAGTGTGTGAGAGTGAGTTGAGGGACGTGAGGAGAATTCCCCCGTCTGCGATCTGTCATGTGACACGTTGAATCATCCACGGACGAGGACGTCTGACTCTTCTTCCTTTTCTCCTTCCGTCTGTCGTGTTCCATCGTCGTCTCTCCGTCACTCGGCGGAGTCGTCACCTGCCTGTCGCTGGGATCCGCGGTGTCAGCCGGCGCTCGTCAGCAGAACAGACGAGTGCGCCGACAAACCCCATGTAACCATGGTAACCAACCGCACTGCTGGAGAGCGTTTCCTCAGAACCGATGGACGGCGTCAGCGGAGCAGAGGTCATGCAGAGGTCACAAACGTCAGCCGGAGTCGGAAGAGTCGGGACGAGTCGGGACGAGTGACGTCTGACTCCCCTTTGCTTTGGACCGTCAAACAGCAGAGTGGATGTGGAGGTCACGAGGATCTCTGGGGTCAGAGGTCAACAAGCAAATATCATGAACGCTCCCTTTGTCCCAATAATGACCCTCGTCGAGAGGAAGTCTGGTCTCGTCACTGCATTGTGGGATATTTGAGTGACTGTGTACGCTCGATGGACGATCACTCAGGAATCAGACACAAGACAACATGGCGTCTCCACTACGGAGGGAGGATGGAGCGATTTTGGACACAGCCACAGACTTTTTGTTAGCGAGCTACGGCACATTGGCAGGAAGGGGCGGAGCCTCAGAAGGGAACTTCAAACATGAGAAGAAGGTGTTTGACCGAGGAAACAACACAGAATGTGGCTGAATGCAAATCAGACACGACCAGTGGAAAACAGAGTCAACGACCTGCTCGTCTCACACACACACACACACACACAGGAACAGAAGCGTTGTTGCTGCTGCTCGTGTCCTCAGCCTGTTTGCCTCACACACCGTGAAAATAAGAAGAGATATGAAGAACAGGAAGAAGAAAATGAAACATGTTGTTGAAAGTCCTAAAGCGAACAGAGATAAGGAAACGCTGCAGCTATAAATCACAGCAGATGGATTCGGCTCCGTCGGCCTTTGGAATACAGATGAGGAAGACGAGTGAGTGATGAATGGAGACGAGGGAGAGAAACAAACAGTCCCAAGTCAGAAGAGGAAAGCGTCGAGTCATCAGAGACGATGTCGGTCCGCTCGCACTCGACGCATGAAGAACGTGTGTCCGGCTGAAACCGTTCTCACACACGGGTTTGTGATTCCAGAGCAGAACGGGACGACGAGTTCATACGTGCACAGCGGATGCACGCTCACACGTTCACGTTGTGACAGTGACGAACGTCAGTCTCTCACCTGAGTCCTTTGGCACTGGGCAGAAAGCCACGGTCCACTCAGTTCAAACCGACGTGTCGTTTGTGCACACACGACGACAAAGACACAAAAAACACAGGACGATCGGAGCCAAACGTCGGACGAGAACGGAGAGAAAACGTCTTCTGACGTGACTCAAACTTCCCATCGCTCCTTCGGGGATCTGGAGTTTGAGTCTTCGTAAACGACTCGGTTCTGCTCACGCGGCGTTTGGCGTCGACCTTCACGTCCTGTGGAAATGCTGCGTCAGGCCTCTGTCGTGTTCTTATCGAAGCCGCAGCAGCAGCTGCATGCACTGATAAAACACAAATAATGAAGGATGGACGGATGAAGAGCAGCTCCCGACCCGATTTGTTCCCAGAGTCAAAAAGCCCCAGATCGGTTTTAGAACATGTAACAGCAACAATCGAGTGCCAGTTTCCAGGTTTCATCAGAGACTCTTTGACTGAAGTCAACAGAAATGTTCTAGAAGAAATGAACTTTCCTCTCATCTCATTTTCTGACAGAAGGAAATCAACGGATGGGTCAAAGGTCACATGCAGCGGAACCCAAAGAAAAAAACGAAAAGCCGAAGAGACAAAGGTGAAATCATGAGTGAAACTTTATTGACCATTCTTCTGGAACACAAACCAACATTAAAAACCGCCGTCTCCGGATGAAACTGGTCCTTCATGGAAGGAGCCGGAGCACGGGTCGAACGAAACATGGACAAAGACGGATCACATGACCTTCAGGAAGGAAACGACACAGACCGACGACCTGCAGACGCTCAAAGCCCCAGGAGAACTCAGGAGAACGACGGACAGGTTCTACTCAGGACGTGGGGGGATGGAAGGTTCTGGAGCTGGCAAGCATCGCGCGAACTTTGGCCATCAGATCCTATGAGAGCACGCACACACACAAAACAAGGAACAAAGACAACAAGGTGAACGGCTGGTTCTGCTGCTCCCTGGACCAATTGGTCCCACAGAGTGACGACATGAGGTTGTGATGAACCCGTGGAACACTCCGGCGTCACTGTGACACTGTGGTACTGGAAGCTATCCTCACTGAGTGTGTGTGTGTGTGTGAGGCTGACACCGTCTCAAAGAACCTTCCAGGAGTCAAACAGATGTTTAAGTGACGTGGTCCCGGTCTGTGGCGGAGGAACGTCCAGCAGAACGGTCCAAAGAAACATGGTGTCCACGTGCTGGAGAAGGTCTGAGACGATGGATAATTCATGGACCTTCTTCTATAAATACACGTCAAACTAAAGACTAAAACGTCCAAAGATAAAAGCGTCTCCAGAGTGTTGGTGGACAAACAAAGAGCACTTCACCTCAACAATGGATGACGGATTTAGAATAAGAGACGAGAGAGAGAGAGAGAGACGTACCTGAGTTATTTTGGACTGAACTGAAGACACGATGGACGAGGTCACGGCCTCTTTGTCTTCAGACGCTCCCCTGCAGAGGACAGAGGAGACAGCAGAGGACGACAGAGGTGATGGTCAGCGAGCTAAGC
Organism: Aeoliscus strigatus; assembly: GCA_901007665.1. Taxonomy (NCBI): domain Eukaryota; kingdom Metazoa; phylum Chordata; class Actinopteri; order Syngnathiformes; family Centriscidae; genus Aeoliscus; species Aeoliscus strigatus. Next base: position 54,468 of record CAAKHB010000214.1, on the reverse strand, counting down.
TAATGCTATCTGTCCACTTCAGTGTGAGCAGGTGAATGAATGGATGTGGGTAGAGTTTGGACAGGTTGTCATGGCAACAAGCCCCAAAGAAGAGCCGAAGAGGACACTGGAGGCGGGGCTACCTGGAGGGGGCCAGGCTGGAGGCGGGGCTAGGCGACGGGGAGAGCGAAGAGCCTGCCGTCGTCATCGGTCCTGACGAGCTGCTCTTCTTTCCAGGGGGGGACCTGAGGGACAAAGCGGACGGTAGAACCCTCAGATGAAAACCCGTAGACCGCCGGGAACCCGCGTACCTGGAGGCGGAGCGTCTCCTGCTGCTGGGACGACAGCGCTGCCGCTCTCTGTCGTCACGTCTCCGCTCCGACGACGCTCCTCTCCGGTCCCGTCGGCCGGGGGAGTGTGAGCGGGAGCTGCAGCGACCGAGTGAGATGCAGACGTTAGTGGACGGATGTTGGACGTTTCCTCCAGCTGCCTCAGGGACCGATCGCTCTCATGAAACATTTACAAAGATCCAACAGGACACAAAGGACGTTTTATGAACATGTGCCGAGCAGAAGAACCAGGCCGGGACTTCAGTCATTCAACTGGAGCGACTGCACGAAGAAACGAGGACGTTGAATGAGGTCAAAGCTGTTTCCTCCCTCTTCATCACTCACATCTCAATACGTTCAACCCTGACGTCCGTCATCTCTGTACACCACAAAATGACGTTCTATTAATAAACCTGCTCGCAGGTTCAGCGTCTGATTCATCAAAGAACCCGTCACACGTGTCCCACCAATGAGAGGAGCCGGAGGTCAGTGAACTACAGCGTATCGTCCATCATGACGATGCTAACTATGTGTAACACCACTAAGAAATCCTTGCATGAACTCGTTTTGTCCTCTAATGATCCAGGTGTGTTCCTGACTCATCCCTGTCAAACGTGCACTGCATAAAAGGGGAATATGCTAAAAACAGACGCCGCCGCCGGCTCACATCTCCGTCTGCTGTCAGAGGCCGACACGGCGGCTGAGGTTTGGGACCCGTCAGACCTGAAGGAGGGCAGAGCGACGGTCTTACCGGGACCTCCGTGTTCTCCTGTAGGCGCTGGGAAGGGCGTGTCTGCTCTTCGGCCTGGACGCTGACCTGGATCTCGACCTCCGCTTGTGTTTCTTCTTCTTCTTGTCTTTGTCCCTCCCTCTGCTCCGCTCGCCGTCTCGGTCCCGGTGTCTGTCTCGGTCTCTGTGCCGCTCTCGGTCCGACGCTCTAGAGGTGGCGCGGGACGAGGAGGACGGCGCCTCCCGGCCGCGGCGGCTTCCTGGCTTCTCGCCGGAGGATCTTTGGCCAGAGGACACCTGAGGAGGCGGCAGGTCCGACAGAACAGAGAGGGCCTCCTGCATCCAGAGAGGAAACATCAGACCGGCAGTGACTGGAGGAGAAAACCTGGAGGACGTCGACAGCTTGACTGGATATTTGTGACAATCAGAGGAAGTCAGAGCCGTTTAATGAATAAAATGACAGTGAATCACAACAGTTCATGAATGAATGAATGAATGAATGAATGAAAGAAATCCGGAATCAGGAAGTGGATTCAGATAAAACAACACAGCGGCAAATGTCACTCTGATGTCAGAGGTCATCCTGTGTACGTCAGGACCGACTGATGTCAGAGGTCAGAGGTCATCCTGTGTACGTCAGGACCGACTGATGTCAGAGGTCAGAGGTCATCCTGTGTACGTCAGGACCGACTGATGTCAGAGGTCAGCATCCTGTGTACGTCAGGACCGACTGATGTCAGAGGTCAGAGGTCATCCTGTGTACGTCAGGACCGACTGATGTCAGAGGTCATCCTGTGTACGTCAGGACCGACTGATGTCAGAGGTCATCCTGTGTACGTCAGGACCGACTGATGTCAGAGGTCAGAGGTCATCCTGTGTACGTCAGGACCGACTGATGTCAGAGGTCATCTTGTGTACGTCACGACCGACTGATGTCAGAGGTCAGAGGTCATCCTGTGTACGTCAGGACCGACTGATGTCAGAGGTCATCCTGTGTACGTCAGGACTGACTGATGTCACCAATCACGGTGGTTTCCACATGGAAGGATGCGAACTCCCACCGACAGACTCCAGCTGACGACCTGATGAGGCATTGATGAATGTCGCCTTGGAGATGAAGTCTGAACATGTTTGAAAGAGTCCACCTCATGTTGTCGACTTAAAAACATGGACTCATTGTGGTTAGACAAGGCTGAAGTTTGACTTCAAACGGAATCATTTATTAGCGTCAATGGGAAGTGGGGGAGGTCTCAGCTAGGCATTCATTAAATTCTGCCTGACAGATCAGGATCATCGCTGGTAAAGACCAGTTTTTCTGAGTGTTTCGGTCTCAAGCTGCGTTCAAGTCTTCTTTTGCACCAAAAGAATGTTAAATATGAAGAATGTGTAAATAAAACAGCTCAGTGATCATTTCTTTGACACTAGAAGTGACTGAAGAGTGTGTGTGTCACATGACACTGACCCCCTCTGACTGGGACCAAGTCAGAGCAGCTGAGCCCCCCGGCCCATTAGACGGGACCATGAATGTCCCCAAGGTCAGGTTTTATCTTCCAGGTTCGATATTTGATTGGTCCTATGAAGACGCTGGGATGAGAACAGACATCACCCCCCCGAGTGTCAACGTTCTGCAGCCTACTTCATCCCAAACAATCGCCTTCCTTCTCAGCAAACTGCTAAAATGTGCAGGAAATGGGCGGAGCTTCCAGCGGGGGTGTGTGTGTGTGTGTGGGGGGGGGTGGCGCAGATGATGATGAAAGTGGATGAAAGAGGCAAATGAGGTGGAGGAAGGAAAAAGGAGGAGTTTGTTCTCTGCTGAAGACGATCGATAGTTAGTTCCCTTAAAACATCCAGAGAGGAGAGAGGGAGAAGATTTATCACACCTCTGTGTTTAGTGTCTGCGGCGCAGATAAGGAAATGACAGCGAGCGAGCTGGCTTTAAAATTACAACAGACTTATGCGAAGCTTATCCCAACACTGCACGTCTGGCATCTCACACCTGCTGAGGCGAGATACCAGCGTTTGGACGGAGGAGAGAGGAGGAAGGAAAAAGACGGAGAGATTAGAACCAACCGATGGAGCAAAGGAGAAGGTGTGTTGATTGGTGGATCAGTCCAATCGTCCCCCCACATGACGCACGCACACACACATAGTCTGGACCGCCGTGTTAAATCAGCGTGAACGAGGAAGAGACAACGGTCGTCCTTTAAAAATGGCGGTTGATTCTTGTCGCCGCTAGCGCTTGTGACATCCCTGTCGTTGTGACCAAGAGGCCGGCAGGCTGTCACATGACAGTATCCGCTCCGCTCGCTGGAATCTGAGCAGGAACCAAACAGAGCAGCAGGTACCAGTTAGTTCTGGAACCGTTGAGTGGAAAGCGTTCGCCGATGTGGTAAACGACGTACCAGTAGATGTACCGCTGCTCAGTCTGTTATTTCTAAGTCCTCCATGCAGCTACAGTGACATGTGGTTACCATAGTAACCCTGTGTCAGATCCACCTCCACCCTCCAATGAGACGTAGGCAGCAGCGGCCTTATTCCCTTTAACTTTATTGATCCATCTCCTTGTGTTTGAATGAATAAAAAGTAAATACATGGTGATGTTTGTGGTTAAAACAAACACACACACACACACACACACACACACACACACACACACACACACACACACACACACATACATACATAAATACATTTAAAGTTAAAAGAC
>CAAKHB010000214.1:36190-48207 GCA_901007665.1 Aeoliscus strigatus | reverse complement strand
AATTATCCCGTTCACACACACACACACACACACACACACACACACACACACACACACACACACACACACACACACACACTCGTTCTAACCTCATGTTCTGTGTGTTGAGCCGATTAACATCTGACCCTGATAAGTGCTCCGTCAATGAGCGTGAATTCTACAGGACATATTTTCTGTGTTAATGCACACATGTCAGAAATGTGCACATTCTTAACGTGTCAGACTTTTGTTTGTGTGAAACCAGGATATTTGAGTGGGACGACAAAAGACGCCGAACACGACGACCACGCATCTACCTCCAGCTGCGCTGAGACGTTCAGCTCGGCTCTCTTGGCCTCAGGCTCCTCTGCCGACGGCCCGCGCAGGTTCTGAAGAAAGAGCGCCGCCTTCCTCTTCCTCTCCGCCTGCAACTGCTTCTCCTTGGACTCCTTAGATGCTTGTGCCAACTTCTCCCTGGCCGCAGCTGCGAGACGGTCCTCCAGTTTCTGCTTGGCTGAGACAAGAGAGATGAAAGGGTGAGACGGTGGATTCACCTCCGCAACACCAGCCTGAGTGAGGAAACACTGCAACTTCCACTCTGCCTGGAGAAAGTGTTTGGAAAGAGAAGTGTGACGCAGCAGCACAATGGACGGCTGGTGGAAGAAGACATGAATTCACACAGAGGAAACATATATGAACAAAGGTTTGGAGGGAAAAACTGGTCGTCAAACCTGAGGAGACACGAGTCATTTCCAGAAGAGACGACAACATTTGTGTTGGAGGGTTGAGAGGAGACAAAAAGAAGGTGTGAGATGAGGCTGGTACTAGGGGTGGAAAGAGTCATTACGGTGAGAGATGGACAGATAGTTACTGTGAGAGAGACACAGATGGAGACTGAAAGGAGGTGGGACCACGAGGGAGAACGACAGAAACAGCAGCTGCAGTTCATGGCCTCATGCTCCAGAGTGAACAGTGTGACCAGTGGAGGTGAGCGTGTGGCAGCAACCTTGGTAAGCTTTTTTCAAGCCCCATCGAATCAAACCACGACACAAGTGAACGACATGTGCTCTTCATGTCAAAGGACTAAAACACTACATGAGATCAGGCTGTGGCATGGCTGGCTGCTACGTTAGAGGCAAAACTGGATGAGGATGAGAGGGACGGGAGTCTCTGCTGTGTGTGGAACATCGACAGCTGTCGTCTGAGAGCGTCCTCCATCCTCCTACCACCAGCCTCCATCAAAGACAAGTGTTCCCAACACCTTTTATTTCTCAGCCTCGGACACAGATAGAAATAAAAATAAAAGAAACCTCAGAGCACAATTCTCTTATAGGGACACTACCAATTTGCACCCTGTTGCTATAGTAACCTGCTTTGCCTTTATCCAACCAACAGAACAGAATGCCCTTTATTGTCCTTTTACAATGGAGTTGTAGAATGAGACTGGAGAGGTGCAAAAGAAATGATACAAATATTGCTCTTAACAAGTAGAAATTACAAAAAATAAAGAAATTAAAAAAACATGTCAATTTCTCAAAGAGATCAATAAAGTATATATCTAAACAAAAATAAAAAGTAAAGTAAAAATAAGTATAAAAATGTTTTACAAACGAATATGAAATGGAACTGTTCATGATGAAAAGGTTGTGTACCGGACATGGTGTCTGACTGAGTACACGAGCCCTCCAACTGCCCACAGAATGAACATCTGTTTGACCTGTTGCTGTGTGAACGGCGAGCAGCATTAAGCCGCTGACTCAGCTGCTTTCTCATCGACTGACACCCGCTGACCGACAGCCACTTCACCGCACAGCGAAGCCAATTCCGTCGGCTCTTTATTCAGCTTTTCCAGCCCGGTTGTCTGTGCGGCGCTCTGTCAGCACTAACAGAGACCATTACATTGTTCCTCTGTCTGCTCGTCTTCTCTCCCCCAGTTTTGCAGTCTGATGCTTCTGATGCTGACGTTCTATGACACGTGTCTTCAGGCCCTTCAGACAAGTAGACAATCACAACACAGGGCAGGAAATAATTATGTAAACGAAGCTGGTGTTACCGAGGCGGGGGGGGTCCTAAGAACAACCAGTGACTACTTGTGCCACTTTTACACACAGGTACACACGACACAACGCCTTTCAGTTGGAACCCAGGAGCCAGCCTGCAGGAAGCTGTCGGCTCCTGACGTGACCCACAGACAAATTCCATGACGCCGTCCAACCACTTCACCTGGGATCGTTAGGACACACTGGGTTCCTCCGTGCTGCCAACGGCCATGCTGCTCAAAGTCGTTAGCTGTCGTCTGTGACCGCCCCACATTAGATCCACAGCAATTGGCCCAACATGCTTCAGATGGGATGGGGGGTGGTGGTGGTGGTGGGGGGGGGGGGGTCCCATCTGGGACACATCCCAAACTATTTGCTTTGAGGCCAAACGTATACACAGTTATGTGTGGAAGTGTGTCGAGCTGCCTCTTTACTTCTACACACACACTCATCTGCTCCAGAGCTCAGAGTCCTTAACACTGATGAGTATCACTCTGAAGCACACGCACAACATGGGACAACATGACAATGTGTCAGTTTGATGAAGGGACGTACGTGTACGTGTATGTGTGTGTGTGTGTGTGTGTGTGTGTGTGTGAGCTGGTGATCCCTTTGAGAATGTTCTCCTTACCTTGTTTGGCCTCCAACTCCTCCACACTGAGCGCGGGCCTCTTCTCCTCACACACGCCTCCTGCAGGCGCCTCCTTCTCCAGCAGCTCGGCGCCGTCCATCACAGCGTCCAGCCCGTCGCCTTCCAGCAGCTTCACACAAACACCCGCCGTCATTTGTCTGACGCGTGGCTCTAAGACGCACTGACAATCTGCCCAAACCAAACCTTGTCTTCATCCGAGTCGTCGTCCAGACGGACACGGTTCTTCTCCAGTGGCAGCAGGTCATTTTCTTTTGATTTGATGGCGAAACAGATGGGAGCGAAAGAGGCTGGAACAGCACGGAGGGGCAGATGAGGTCAGGGTTGAAGTGTTAATGTCAATTATCATGTGAACTAGTTCACAGCCAATGTGTTGAAGAAGAAGACAGAGAGTGATGATTTCAGTCCATTTTCAGTCCATTCAGTCCATTCACTCATGGTACTCTATGGTGTGGGACGTTTTTCCAAATACTGTGAGGTAAATGAATTCCATGAATTTCAAACAGGGTTTTTTCAGTGAGCAGGTTGTTTGTGGAAGCCGAAGGCGAGCAGCTGCTGCATTGTATCCGTTCCTTTTAACAGATGAAAATGTTTTGCTGTTGGCTGAAAAATAGTTAATAGGAAGGAGATCTTGTGAAAAGTTGAGAACCCCCGCTGTACAGCCATGTCGTACCACAGTCCTTTGTGTTTTACAATCAACTATGGCGGCTTCAGTGGAGACGAAGGGAACGCCGTGTGACAAATGACAACCTTACAAATGCTCACCACCTTCCCCACCGCCACCGCCACTAGTTATTAGTTTTCTCTGACCTGTTCTGTGACTCGTCGCTGTCAACGTCTGTGAATATAAGTCCTCGTTTGCGCGTGCGTGTGTGTGTGTGTGTGTGTGTTCATGGGCCTCGGCAGAGTTGTGGTGAGCAGATGCTTTCATCTCCTCATGCACACACAGACACTAATCTTCCACAGCTTATCTCCAGAATGAAACCAGGGAATGCGGAGGCAGTAATACGTGTGTGTAGCGTACCTTTGGCCACCTTAGGGTCCCTCGCTGACTCGTCAGACAGAAGATTTCCATCATCCGCCCCCATCTGGAGGACAGACAGATAGAATCTACATGACCCTAATTATGTGACGAGACAGAAGCAAAAGGAAACTTCTTCAGTGGATGTTTCTTCCTGGTATGAGACAGACTCATGCTGATCACTTCATTCCTAGTTGTGTCCTGATACAAATAGAAAAGTTATTTCTGCTTAACTAGAATGAAGACAATCAAAGCTCTCAACATCATTTTATGTGATGTCACTGGATGCAGGTGAACAGCTCCTTCAACATGTTGAGTCCTCACATGAACCATGACGCTCAGACACTGAGAGCGTCGTGTTGCTGCAGTGTTGGCGGTCCAAATACGGACTTGACTCATACTGGTATTAAACTGACTCTGCTTCCTAATCTTTAGTCATTATTTACCTTGATTTATGTTTTTATGTTGAACTAGTGTGTTTGTCTGAGTCTCTTGTAAAAGAGATTTTTAATCTCAGAGACTTTTTTACTGATTAAATTTAAAAATAAATCTAAATAATGATGTGTCATAGTGTAATGGCTGCACTTTTTAAGACCTGGACCTGTGGTTGTGCAGTAAGATTCTAAAAGAGAAGCAAGGAGCCTGTGGAGAACAGGAACTGATGCTGAATGGTCCCAAACACTTTCAATTTGAATAGTGGAGGATGAGTGGAAACGGTCAGGAGATCATTAACTCAAATGAAGGTCTCATTAGAGTTCAGTGAATGTCAGGAGAAGGAAAATGAGATGAAGTAGTGAGAAAAAATCATAAATGATTAACAGACATTTTAGTGGAGTGTGAAACACTTGACTGAGCGCACACACACACACACACGTCTGTGTCTGTGTTCGGTGTTCAGGGCAGTGACGTCTGACAGAGGAGCTGCTGTTGATGTTGCAGACGTGCGTCGGACCACTCTGACGTGGGTCTTCTGATCACACTCTGAGTCACATTTTAAAGGCGCCAATTCAGCCGAGCACGAGCACTTTACTGAGGCCTCGGAGGATCCCAGAGAGCTCTCAAATCAGAGCTCGGAGCAGAGGCAGGAGAACACTTACTCTGAAGCATTGAGGGGAGGGAATGTGAGCACACACACACACCTCTTTACAAGAGCTGTTCAACACTCCAGACGTGGACGGTCAACGGCAGCTACACAGCAGCTCTTAGAAACAACGTCTGACGTGCGAACCGCCAAAGAGGCTCCAACTGTCGATGTGTGTTCAACTTTGTGGCGGTGGGATGTGGTTCTACCTGCTGGTGTTGGTCATTTGGGAGAGGAACCTCTCAAAAGGCTCAAAAGTGACAGTGGTTGTATTTTCTTGAAGGTCAGTGACCAGTCATCCAGGTCATGGTGTCTCTCTGGGTTCATTCGGAGCCAACTGGACTTGTAGTTTACTTGAAGACATTTCTCCACTCATCAGAAGCTTCTTCAGTTCTCAAATGACTCGGGGGGAGTTTGAGTTTGTTGAACCAACCACCTATGAATCGCCTATGAACCAACCCAGCAACATCCCTGTCATCCTAGTCTGCACACGTCAAGAAGCGCAGCCTATAATCAGCCACACACACACACACACACACAGACACACACACAGTGTGAAGTCACTCCAACGTTACCATAATACACTGCCGAAGCACCTGAAGCAAAACACAGAACATTCTACTTTCTGGGCTGACGGCATTGGTTGAGTGTTTCTGAACATCAGACTTCAGCTGCCGCGTCCACATTCAGCTGTTTTGATTAGTGAATGTTCCTTCATTCTAGTTACACAAGTTAATTAAAGTTTTAATTGGCTAAAGCACAATCCTTTGAGGCTTTTCCTCCTATCTCAGTCACAGACGTGTCGTTGAACCTACACTGCAGCTGTCTGTGTGTGAGTGTGTGTGTGTGTGTGCTAACATCATAATTGCTGTTTGCTGTATGGATTTCTACACTGACGAGGTGAAGCAGCGCAGGCTCCTGTTTCTATTAGAGGGAGCTTTAAAGCAAAGCTCCACGTGTTACAATTAAAAGTGATTTTTTGGGAGGCAAGAGCACATAAACCAACATCCATCTAATGAGCACCAGAACAAATCAGTCATCAGCGCCGCTGCAGTCGGCGTTTCACTTAGTTCACATTCCTTCCGCACTTTTTTCTCTGAAAGTGTAACTAAGAGCACCGGCTTAGAGCCTCGGTGGTATCTCCATCCCATTAGCCACACACACACGAGGAGGGATTGTTGTGAGCGGCGCAGCAGCCTGAGCCATGTGACAATGAGCCTCACTCCTCTGCACTCCAACGAGCTTTGCAATCCGATTCTTCAAAGACAAAGTGCCTCTCACAAAGCCTACCCTCTCGTTTCCTGCTCTCTCCCTCTGACACAAAGACAACTTCAGTACATGACACGCACACACACGTGTATGATGAACAGGTCTGCTGCGTTAACTGGAAACCAGGTGCCTTCAGAGGAGCCTCGGGTCACAGGAAGTTGGGATGAAGCTGTCTTCAATCATGAGGTGCATCCGACCTGGGATGGAGGCTGGACGGTTTAGTATTTTTCTCATGGGGCCCGAAAGCTGAGCTCTTCATTCCTTTCACGTTTTCAGTTTGTATGTTTTCACATGTCTGCCCGCTCTCATTTAGTGCAACACTTGTCCATCACAGCAGAACACTGAGGCCACTGGAGACACAGAGCATCTGTCACGACAGCAGCCTTTATTTCACCAGCATTTCCACGTTTTAACAGGATATTTTTACATCGGTTAGAATGTTCCTGTTATCAGCCAGTGTCACTGCTGTCCCCTGTGTGTGTGCTTGTGTAAACACCCACTGCAGGAGAAGCTGCTGTGACACGTGTGATTACGTGTGTCTGGGGGACGACACCGCAGCAGCATCACATCAGGTTGAACAAAACAATGAAGTGTTACAGCTGTGCAGCTGACATCTAAACTAGCGCCGATTATGAAGTTGTGTGTGTGTGTGTGTGTGTGTGTGTGTGCTGTCACACACTGATGTAGTGTGAATACAAATGGGTTAATTCTTCCCTGCTGACTGTCTGGTAAATACTGTTCAGCTTTGGACGTTTTCTTCTGATAACAACATTGCATTCTGCAGACACACAGTCAGACATCTGTCCAGTGAGCGAAGCATGTCTGAAACGTGTAACATGGCCACACGAAGGACGGAGGACGTGTGCGAGTACATCAGGTCATCCTCCCGTGTTGTCCTGCTGTATGTTTGATATTTATCTCATCGGGCCCTCGTGGACGAGTGCAGCACTCGCTGATCTCCAGTCAGAATGATGTGACATGATTCAGATGTTAAACTACCAATGTCTTGTCAGTACATTCTACTCTCATGTGAACTCATCGGTATGAATGTAAGATTGGTCAAGGGCTTTATGTAAGCAGTCAATCACAACAACATAAAAGGTGCAGACGACATGAATGAATCCCATTCACACCCAATCATCACTTCTTTTCAGAAAATACATCACTCGACATCGAGAATAAAGCTCATCATACCTCCAGCAGGCTTCTCCCTTCCTTCTGCATGAAGTAATTCTTTTTGTACTCGTAGTAGGTGTTGTGCTGGTGCCAAGACTGCAGGAAGTCAAAGCTGCAGGAGACAGAGGGAAGAGCCCAGTGATTCATCAAGACGACAGGAAAGGTGGTGGCCCTGGCTGCTGCAGACAAACCCACCGTGGATCGTTCTTGGCACGGACACTGGCTTCGAACTTCAGCCCGTTCCTCACCACGTACTCCGCCAGCTTGTCGATGACCGGTTGGATGTCAGGGGGTGGGGGGATGATGGCGGCAGCGGCAGGTGCGGCACCTTGATCTTCAGCTTTCACGTCACTTTGGGGAGAGTCAAAAGATGTCGAACAAGTTTCAGTCATTAAAGCAGCATCGTCTGTTCTGGGCAGAGTCTAAATATTCTATTAAAATAAGAAAAAATAAGAAATAATGCATCACAGTGTTTGCTCAGATTCTTCTGTACCACCTGAGTTCACCTGAGATCGTCTGAGTTCACCTACACTTCACCTGTACTTCACCTGAGCTCACCCATGTTCAGATAAGTCATTCCACACAGCTGAGACAGGACGTCAGGAGTCAGGACGACATGCATCAGTACAACACCCAGGCGCGTCTTCATACCTGCTGTGTGTTACGGCACCCGGAGCAGCGGAGCTGGAAACCTGTGAAGTAGCTGACGCCCCTGGCGTGGTGGCCGTGGTGTCGGTGGGGGCGGTGGTGGATGGGAGATCAGCTCCAGAGGAGGTCGACGGCGTCATCAGAGCTGAGGGAACGCTGTTGTAGTAGGAGCTGGCATCTATTCCAGGAGGGGGCGGGGCTAAGCAGAACGTTCCGTCTGGAAGTATGTAGTAGCCGTAGTACACGGCGGCTGCATTTGCTGCAAACACAAGACGAGGAAACTTCTTCCATCACTGAGCCACAAGGACCACGGAGGTCAAACCACAACTGATCCACCATTAGAGACAAGACCAGGTCCGAGGGATGGGACTCATCAAAAATGTCTTTCTCTCTTCACTTGTCACATGTATCAGACATGTACAAAGGCACAAAGTGAAGCTGTTTGTGAGCGAATCGTTCTTTTAACGGAGTCCAGTGTGTGGGTTGGTTCCTGGCTCAAACAGAGTGGATGAAACTCAAATGATGACACTAACGTTCAGTGGGGTACGGCGCCGGTGTGTTGGACGCAGCAAGGTCGGCCGGCTCCTCCGGTTTGGTCCCGGCGGCGGCGGCAGCAGCCGCCGTTGTGCCGTTCCTCTCCTGCCTGGCTTTGAGTACGAGCGCTGCCAGAGGATGATCCGGGTCCATCACCCGCAGAGGCTGCAAGACAGCGAGCACCATCAGAGGGAGGGGCCTCTCCAGAGAAGACACGCTGACGGCTCTGACATCATGAAACCAGCGTCTGCATCATGACTGGAGCCAGCTGGGGGCTCAGAGAGTCAAGCTGCTGCCTCACACGCAGCCTGTGGACGAGCACAGACCTCCAACCTTCACACATCGGGCCAGTTGGGTTTTGGCTCGTGGAGTTTGTACTAATTGGCGACAGCTGAGGCAACTCGCTGCCAGCAACATTTGTCATTTCAACTCGTGTGAGCGGCGGTCAGTGCCAGTGGAGGAAGTGCTTCCTGCAGCGCTGCTAATCAGCATCAGCTCGCTTGTGACTTTCTGTGGAGATGAATGAAGTATCTATCGGTCTCCTCCTGTGAAACATACTCTGACCCATCACCAGGCGTTTGTACTTTACCTTCATGAGCTCCTCCAGGCGAGAGCTCTTTTTCGGCGCAAACAGACTTGGATGGAGGTAACTGCCGTCGCCATCCTCATCAGAGTCATCAGACTGCGATTCTATGACGACACAGTAGCAAAGAGGAGAAACCAGAATGTGACATTTTCACTGAGGGGGGATGTGTTTCACTGAAGGTTGGTTGAATTATCTCGTCTCTGCGTCTTCCGTTCAGCCGCTGGTGTGTTGATGTAGAGGGGGCCGGGGGCATCAGGGGCCATTCAGGGACAGGGTGAACTCTGACAAACAGCAGCCAGCCACCGTCACCAGCAGGAGAAAACACGAGGGAAAAGATGGCCAGAGCGTCTCTTCTCCTTCATTTGTCGCAGTCCAGACAGTCCTGTGGTGCTGTGGAATCCACAGGGAGCACCAGCCTCCTGCTGTGCTCGCTGAGGCGTGTGTGTGTTTACTCCTTCATACGTCTAGAGACATTCCACTCACCCTGCGACTGCTCTTGCTTTGCAGTGGAGGCGAGGTTGTATCGACCCTCCTTCATGGCCCGCAGGATGTGTTTGTAGTACGGATTCAGATAGTGGTCAAAGCGGAGAAAGTCAAACTGGGAGTTGGCTGCCTGCTTGGCCTTTAGCACAATCTCAAACTGCGCCCCCTGCTGACAGACGAAGTTCGCTGTCCGCTCGATGATATTATGGGTCTTGATGGTCGCTGGCTACAAAACAAAAGCCAAGAAATGATCAAACTTGAAAGAGACAGAAAACACTGACTGAAGCAGCTGACACATCACATTCATAGTAATGATCCAATATCTGTTTTCCTTTCCAATTCAACATGGACGAAATGAACAAGATCATCTTTGGTATTTTTCCAGTAAAAACACCCAGGAACTACTTGCTGTTCTCCGCTTAAATACTTCCTCTGCACACAACATTCAGATGCTAATCACCGTTTGTGATCAAGGACACAGACTCTGGAGCACTTTCATGCGAAGCAGTCGCATGCTCCTTGTGATGACATTAATTTGGGGAAATACACTCACAGTGGAAATCAGCGGCAGAAGAAACTGTACGTCATTAATTCAGGATTGTTCCCCTGTGTGCTTTCAGTGATTCATCACTGTCATTACCTGCAGAGTCCAGCTCAGTGTTCATCACATCGATATGAAAGTCGTGATAAATAAATATCAGCGGTCAAGTGGCGGCTGTGTCAAACACGTCCGGGTCAAAGACACAGACATGTGAAGTTGTCTGGACTCCAAGGACGTCCTGACCTACCAGGATCCTTCACTCTGTCAGCCATTAATCAACAGGGGGTGGATGAATACACACACACACACACACACATCCTCACACACCTGCCCCCGGGAACACTTCCAACCCTGGGTTCTGTTTTAGTTCTGCAGCTGCTTTGTGCTTCTAGACCGTTTAAGTATCATGAGGTAAGAAAGTGGTCTGTGTTGGAATAATCCAACAGGTCGTTAAATCTGATGATGAAGAACAAAGAGGAGGACCAGACTCCAATGTTACTGAGCTCAACGTTCATCAGGCTGCACGAGCAAAATGTAAACAATGAAAAAAATGAAAAACGGAACATCCAGCTCGTTTCAGACACCAAGATCCTGCATCTGAACATGGAAACATCACAGGGGGTCTATTATCTCCTGCGCACAACACTGATGGTGTCCTGAGGGAAGACTTTCATGTCTCCACCAATAATGATACGTGTGTGTGTGTGTTAATACATCACAGCAAAATAAAAGAAAATATAATAAAAGAAAATGAGCTTGTCGGTGTTTTAAAGCTGGTAGGCATCGGTCTCACGTGCTAATGTGAAGTCAACGTACCAGTTCCACGTCCGGGGGGATGGCCAGACCTTGGGGCGCAACGAAAGGCTCCTCGCTCTCCTCCGACTCGACCTCTTCTCAGCAGAGGAAAAGAGGAAGATGAGACACAGGCACAACGTAAAAACACAAACCTCAGTGTGGTGTTGATCCATATAGTGATAACTTACAAGAGGCCGTCAGCTCAAACACACAAACCAGTCATTGTTTGACTAGATTCATTCGTATTTCAAACCAATAATTATGCATCCATGCCTGAACTCACAGCAACTCATCTGTGGGTACGTGACACATACCACCGCTTTGAGCTCGGCAGTAATCTCACTCACTCTCAGGCCAGACAGAGAGCCTACACACATCCAGTACATGTGTGTGTGTGTGTGTGTGTGTGTGTGTGCATGCTGGTATTCACAGGGGATTATCAGTGTAAATGTCAAACCTCCGTCCATTCATGGCAACATCTCTAATCCCCAGCTGTGAGTAACTCAGTCACCAGAAAGCCACAAAGGTTCCATCAATAATCGGGTTCATTCCAAACGCACCAGGTCATGTGATGACAGAGTTCTTCTACATCACATGAACAGCTGTGTTTTCCTTTCACCATCGGGACGATTATCGATAATCTGACGTCTGTAAACCTTTACGGTGTGTGTGTGTGTGTGTGTTTGATTTCTCACCAGTTTCCCTGTTGGCTTCCTCCTCCTCGGTGGGCTGGGAGGGGTCGTAGTAGTCTGCGCTGTATTTGAAGGCCACCGCGCTGTAGGTCCCTTCATCAGCTAGAGCCTCACTCAGACGTTTGTACTCGTCCTCTGTGTCAGATGGAGAGAACACGTTTGTTTTTGTCCTGAAATGACTTGAATCGACTGTTATGTGGATATAACAATCAGAATATAAGAAGTAGTATCAGAGGATACGTGTTGAAGAGATCCTGAGAATACACACATCAACTGCTCAGACATTGACTCAAGTATTGTTCTTCTTCTACAATGTGTCAATTCTCTGCTGTTAACCGAGTCAAACCATTTTTAATCTCCTACAGATCTGCTGTCAACACATTCACAGATTCTGCTGTTAATTCTATCATTTCAGTGGACAGCCACTGTACGGAAAGAGAAAAACCCAAGTAACGGCCAGGTCCATATGATGGAATCCTCTGTCCCATTGAAATTCAAGGCAAACAATATCTTTACTGAAAGAA
>CAAKHB010000214.1:28690-31190 GCA_901007665.1 Aeoliscus strigatus | reverse complement strand
ATGCGTGTCCCCTGACGACCATCTTACAACCTGAAGACGTGTCAGTAATGAGCTCAGAGAATTAGAGCACAACTTTCCCCGCTCTCACTCTGGTCTTTGATCACACTGAGAATTAAACTGCTATCAGATAGATTTGCCTCTGTGGAGAATAATTCCCGCTGAGAGATCTACAAGCTAACACAACAAGCAGCTGTACAAGGGAGAAACTGTGTAACCGTTGTTGTTCCACACTCAGTGTAGAACGTCACACAGTCACAAGAAAGATGAGAAACACACGTTTGACAGCACAGAAAACAAAGTTTTAATGGTAATAGATCGTTGAACATTCTGAACGTTGTGTCAGGAACAACGACTTCATCACCTCATTTTAACGTCTTGTGTCTTCAGTCAGGTGACGTTTTAAAGCAGCAGGTTGGAAGCAAACGAGCAAACAAGGACAGAATCCTCAAACTGAGACTGGGATCTGGTTTGATTGAACTGGTGAGGATTTATTGGGATTAGTCTGAACCTTTCCAGTGAACCTCACGTGAAAATTCCTCCATGAAGGATTTTATACGTATTATTGTTATTATCTTCTTAAGTGCAAATCTGTTTTCTCTGCTGAAGAAAGGTTTATAGACCGAAGTTACATCACACGCAAATGCTGCAAACATTCATGATTCTACATCTCAGTCATCAGCGTACACAAACACAAACAGCAAGGGACAGCACATCAGAGTAACACGTCAGAGTAACATGTTACAATAATACGTCACAGTAACACATCAGAGTAACACGTCACAGTAACACATCAGAGTAACATGTTACAATAACACGTCAGAGTAACACATCACAGTAACACTGTACATGTCACCGTAAGACATCAGAGTAACACGTCACAGTAACAGTAACACATCACCCTAAAGCCTGATTTGTGCTCCTGTGTTGATGAACCTTCCACCTCCTTTCACTGTGCGTCTGTGCGTCTTTACGTCGTCTGATCTTCAGCTCTGAGATTAAAATGCAGTGAAAACAGCCTCAGACAGAGGAGGAGTATTCAGCCCATAAGAGAAACCTTCTCCCAGGACCCTCAGGCTCTCTGCAGAACCAACTGTTGACACGCTGCCCAACATGATTTATTGCCTCGGACCTGCGGCACGCCGTTTGCAGAGAGAAATGGCATCTCGGCTCAGCTGCTGCTGCGGAGAATGTTTGGCTGAGGAATTAATTTTCTGCCGGTAGGACGGTGTCTGACGGGGCCGAGAACCCGCACCGTTCTACAGACTGTTTGATCCAGGTTGTTCATATGAGTTGTAATGAGCTTCCAGCTCACGGTCGGCGACGCCTGTGGTCCAGAGGGACGTCCAGAGGACCGAGGCCGTCCCAGGAGAATTCATCACACTTATTTTGTGTGGCTCAGCCCGTTCGACAAACATTTGACGGCTGCAGTTTGTTGTTCCAGAGGTTTAATAAGGAACCAACAGATCGCCCTGTCTCCTCTCCTTCTCCTGCTTCTCCATCATCCACAGACGGCAGCTCCTGCTGACCTCCTCTTACACGAGGAACAGGGGGTTGCACATGTTAGATAAACACTGATACGATGAGCAGGATATGAGGCGCCATAGCTCATGAGACTCCAGAGAGTCTTTGAAGAACAAAGTTACAAACAAACCTGGTTTGACTCAGAGATGGAAACAAACACAGAGGTTCATTCCATTTGTTCCTTTTCCTGAGAAGTTGAGTATGTTTTGCGGGTTCAGGCCGGACGCCCGGGGACGGCACAGATCCAGTGCAGTAATGACGATGTGATTCCCATTCCACCTGGAGTGGAACGAGGAGTCCTGAGGCTCAGTCTGACCCTAGAGGCCACAGCGTCTGCACCGGGACTCTTCTTCTTCTGCCTTTGTTTTCTACGCTCTCAAACACACACAGCTCATTGCAGGGAAGCTGTAGAGCAGTCAAAAACAAAGGAGCCAATTAGTCGAGGGCTGAGGTTCTGGACACTCCAGATCCCGTTAATGTGCGAATTTACTTTGGGTCCCAGTGCCACAACACTCAGAGGAAGTGTGCACGTATAATGAGTGCACCAACATGGTAATCACCTCTGCCTGCAGGGAGTCCATCCGTCGGCACAGTCCCAACCGGCATAAACAGGAACAGCAGAATTAATCACGTGGAATAATAAACCACGGCCTGCATCTCCCTCTTTCCATTTTTCAAAATGACAACGAGAAAAGGAGCGGCGCAGATGATGAAGTACGTCGTGGTTGACACCAATAAATCTGACAGCTGATCGATGGTTCACATCGGGGGCAGAGAAAATCCTCCCAGTTCTGTCTGTGAACTCCACTAATCTTTGTTTTTAAAAGGGGGTTTTTGACCACGGCAGAGCAGAGTTCAGGAGGAGGGACCCAGGGGAGAGACCCAGGTGGGACATGTTGGACATTACAAACATCACCTCATACATTATTGTCCTGTTCTTGTACTTGAGCTTTTTCTTGTTCTTCAGCGATGTGAACCT
>CAAKHB010000214.1:3200-21854 GCA_901007665.1 Aeoliscus strigatus | reverse complement strand
GGAGGAGAAAAACCCCAGAACTGAACTGTGGAACCAAAAATAAAAGCAACAGCAAAACAACGTCCAAAAACACAGGTTTGGAAAAGACAGACAGGGAAGCACCCGCAAGCACAATGAAGGAATTCATGTGGGCTAATTTTTAAATCTGACAGCCGGGCCCAGCATCAAGCCATCTTTAAACATGGCTGCCGCCACTGAAGTACAGATTCTACCTTCACTTCCTCAGAGGGCCGATCCTGGAATGAGGAGCGTGCGTCGGGACGCCGTGCCAGCAAACATTGGCAGCGCTGCCGATGTCAGAATGGAGGCACATGAAGCGACGACTAATTCCCCAGAATTGTTTTAATTATGAAAGTCACTTCCCTCCGAACCCACTCTAGAACCCGTGCTGAAGTTATGTGACGTCCAAACGTCAGCAGAGGGATTTTCGTAGGCGACGACAGCTCGCTCCAGTTGGAGAGATTCGCAGGTAGATGCGTGTGTGTCGTCAGCGTCAGGGGTCTGAGAGAAGAAGTTCTGAAGTGAAACAAATGAGCCCCGGAGCATCTGACGTGGACCGGACGTCCTCCGTCAGACAGCTGAGGTCCAAGATGGACGGACAACTACACAGCACCGCTCCGATGGGCTGGGTGAGACGGGTGAGATGGGTGAGATGGGTGAGATGGGTGGGGTGGGTGAGGTGGGTGAGGTGGGTGAGGTGGGTGAGATGAATGAGATGGGTGAGACGGGTGAGGTGGGTGAGGTGGGTGAGATGAGTGAGATGAGTGAGACGGGTGAGACGGGTGAGGTGGGTGAGATGGGTGAGATGGGTGGGGTGGGTGGGGTGGGTGAGGTGGGTGAGGTGGGTGAGATGAGTGAGATGGGTGAGACGGGTGAGGTGGGTGAGGTGGGTGAGATGAGTGAGATGGGTGAGACGGGTGAGATGGGTGAGGTGGGTGAGATGGGTGAGATGGGTGAGATGGGTGAGATGGGTGAGATGGGTGAGATGGGTGAGGTGGGTGAGGTGGGTGAGATGAGTGAGATGGGTGAGATGGGTGAGGTGGGTGAGATGGGTGAGATGGGTGAGACGGGTGAGATGGGTGAGATGGGTGAGATGAGTGAGACGGGTGAGACGGGTGAGGTGGGTGAGATGGGTGAGATGGGTGAGATGGGTGAGATGGGTGAGGTGGGTGAGATGGGTGAGATGAGTGAGGTGGGTGAGATGAGTGAGATGGGTGAGACGGGTGAGGTGGGTGAGATGGGTGAGATGGGTGAGATGGGTGGGGTGGGTGAGGTGGGTGAGATGAGTGAGATGGGTGAGATGGGTGAGGTGGGTGAGATGGGTGAGATGAGTGAGATGGGTGAGATGAGTGAGATGAGTGAGATGAGTGAGATGGGTGAGATGGGTGAGATGGGTGAGATGGGTGACATGGGTGAGATGGGTGGGGTGGGTGAGATGGGTGAGATGAGTGAGGTGGGTGAGATGAGTGAGACGGGTGAGACGGGTGAGGTGGGTGAGATGGGTGACATGGGTGAGATGGGTGGGATGGGTGAGGTGGGTGAGGTGGGTGAGATGGGTGAGATGAGTGAGGTGGGTGAGATGAGTGAGACGGGTGAGATGAGTGAGATGGGTGAGCAAGAAGAAGAAGGAGAAGAAGAAGGAGCAGAAGAAGAAGTCAGCGGTAAACGGAGCATCGTCAGACGTCGTTTGTCGAATCTGGACCCAGGAAGTAGCCGTGTCCGTCAGCTCGTGGACGAGCAGACAGACAATTATTCACCTGAGCTTCACGTTGAACCGGATTTCAATTTGTCAGCTGAGCAGAGCCGATGGAGGGAAGTTTAATAAAGTCGGCTAATAAAACCTTAGCGCGACGTCTGATGACGGACTGATGACGGATTGATGGCTTTAATAAGACCAAATGAACGACGGAGAAGAGGAAATTACATCCAGGACTCCTGCCGAGTTCAAATGTCTGTATTTGTTTGGATAATCGGTTTCATTCAGACAAAAGTCTTCTGAAAATAGTCCTTTGAAATTAATTACAGTTTCTGTTTCAAGAGTTCATCACGAGACGCTGTTCGACTCATTTCATTGTGTTAGTTTTTATTTTCCTCAGTGAATCTTTTACAAATGTAAACAGCATTTGAAAGAGTTGTTTGTTTTTCCTTCCACCCCCCCTCCGCATGCACACACACACACACACACACACACACACAAAGGAGAGTTAGTGAAGATGTCACCCATTATGAACATGAATTATGTATCAACAATAACTGAAGTGGAAACTGCTGGGATTTCAGTGTGTGTGTGTGTGTGTGTGAGTGTGAGTGGGGGGGGCTGGGGGTGGAGATGCAGTGAATGACTTCACAAAGAGAATAAATATGAAGAGATGAATAAGATCATTAGTCTGTGGGTGAGAAGACAAAGAGCAGTGGGAGGTGTTTAAATGAAGAACTTTAATGGGATGGAGCCTTCAACTGATGGTCTGACTGTACTGTGTACTGTACTGTGTACTATGTACTGACTGTACTGTGTAGTCGCACACGAACCAACAACAACTGACCTGAACTCCGTTCACTTCCCCTCCGTCACAATCTGTGTGTGGGACGTGTGGTCGCCCCGGAAACCAGACCTCAGCGGCTCCTCCCCATCTGGTTAAATAAAGGTTCATGAAAAATACAAACAGGAACCAAATGAATCGTTGTAGGTCGGACCGATTAATGCCAGTGATTCATCTGAGTCAGTTCTCGGAGGGTTGATTCGACTGACGTTTGACGAGAATCAGATGAAGACAGATTCTTCTTCGTCTTCTGATGAGGAGGAGGGGGACTCCCTCCAGGGTGTCAGAGGTCGCGGAGACCCTCTGAGTTGTGTCTACGCCTCCATCCTGTCACGTCATCCATCGCTCTCATTCACTCTCGTGAGTCAAACGGCGTTGATCAGGCGTTCATCAGGCGTTCATCAGGCGTTCGTCCACAAAGATCCTGACTGGTCCCGACCAGACTTCCATATTTGTTTGTAATTGAGTCAGGGAGACGTCCCGTGACTCCAGCTGTCACAAGATGGACAGAGGAGGAGGAGGAGGAGGAGGAGGATGAGCTCCACACACGTGAAGTCTGACTGATTTTAATGTGTGAATCATGAGTTTTTTTCCTGCAGAATCTCCATGGCGACGGGGCCACTCACGTCAGGTGGACCGGAGCGTCTGACCCTTCGTCTCCTGTCTGCAGCAGGTTTTCTCCTCCAGCCTCCGTTTCTTCATTAAAGTCCACTGAAGCTCTTGTTCTCACACGTCCGCCACCGAGCTATGGCTGCTCCCTGTGAACGTGTGACGACAGAATGTTCCAGAAGACCTTTTCAATCGATTTGCTGATATTTCATCTTGTGCTGTGGCCTTTCTTCACGTTTATGAACCTGTATTTCAGCTGCATTTCGCAGCTGAATATTTCACTGCGCTGTCAGAGACACTTTGTTTTCTCTGTTGGACGAGAAAGACGAGTAACAATGTGTCTGAGACGCGATGTGGTTGGTTCATGCTGGTGGAAGAGGAAGAGGATTCTCCAGCGTCTTCATCGTGGAAGCAGGAAGAGCTGAGGTGTGTTTGGATGACAATGCTGTTTTCTCTCTCTCTCTCTCTCTCTCTCTCTCTCTCTCTCTCTTTTCTCTCTTTCTGCAGCCACACGATGTGCGGATGACAAAGTCGCCGCTGGAGAATATCAACGGAATGATCCGGGATTCAGGAGGGAGAGCTGCCGTGACGAGGTTCAGAGGACGGTGGAGACGACGGACAGAGTTTGAAAGGAATGAGTGGAGAGTGTGTGTGTGTGTGTGTGTGAGTGTGTGTTCAGAGGGACATTTGATATTTTTTTTTCCCCAAACTCCTCCCCAACTTCAACACAAATCTTTTCCGGACTCAAACACACACTTGAGAAAAACAGAGAGAACACTGTGTCTTTCTTTGGAGGAACATGTCTGAAGAGAGGTTGAACGTCGAACGTGATCACAACAGACATGTCTTCTGCTTCCTGAAGACTCCTTCACTCAGATGGTTCCAGTCCATACAAGGATGGTTAAGGTACGGGATGTGTGTGTGTGAGTCTCCTCCAATGAATAATTCATTCAACTTCTCCAAATGTAAAAATAAAATATAAAATCCCCAAAAGTCATTTCCTCATTTGCAACACACACACATTTAGTGTGATGTAAATAAGTGTTTGGTCAGCAGAGACTCAGTCTGAGCTGGAGCTACCGACGGTTTTCATGTTTCAGTGTGTGTGTGTGTGTGTGTGTGTGTGACCGGAAATCTCACAACGAGGAAAAAGACAACGAGCCGACTAGAGATCAAACACCTGAACGTCCGACGACCTCCGGTCAAACAGGAGTTTAAAGGTCATTTAAAGTTCAGACGACCGGCGGTGGATCTCCAAGGAGACGACAAACCATGTGACTAAACCTTCAGGTTTGGGTCAGGTCAGGTGTGTGTGTGTGTGTGTGTGTGTGTGTGTGTGTGTGTTTTTTGCTGAGGAAACGTGACATTGGATCATCAAGACTCAACTTGTTTCTTTTCAATTGTCCTGCAGATAAAGAAATACTTCAGTAAAACACTTTCAATCTCGTTAATTCAGCGTCAAACTGATTTACATATAAATGACTTAGAAAGAACCGGAAAGAAAAAGCTCCAGTCAGAGTTCAACAATGGAAAAGTTAGAATAGTCGTCGGTTCTGATTACAAATCTCGTGTTGCGCAGACGCATGCTGGAGACAAGCTTCTGCAGCACAACTGGTCCACACGCCCAGCGTCTTTGATCCCTCTGAAACGGACTGAAACGGAAACTGTGTTTCCATGGTTACAGCCTAGAACTCAATGACGAGTCAGCTCCTCGTTCCGGCTGCCGCCGTCGTGTGCAGCGGATCAGGAGGCAGAAAGCTGCAGACCCAGGTCAGGTCAGGTCGATCAGGTGATGAAGTCGATCTACTGACGGAACTCGAGTCATCCCCGTTTCCTTGGTGACCCGGAGTTGATTTACGTCTGCGAGTCCAAGCACTCTCTCTCTCTCTGTCTCTCTCTCTCTATGTCCGACGTTGACGGTCACTCAGACGTCTGGTTCCTTCCTTCCATCGGTCTGACGGTCCATCAGAAGATCAGAGGACACAAACACCACGGTTCATCTGAAGGCTCCTCACGTCTGACCGGGGACGTCAACAAGAACAACAGCAACAACAGCAGCAGCAACTGCAACGACAACGAGAAAACAACAACAACAAAAACATGTCACGGTGAGCTACACGGTGGTCCTGGGCCTGACGTGCACCAAAGAGCTCCACAGCTCCACACACTCCTTTGTGTTTGTCGTCATCACTTCCTGTTTCATTTATCTACGGGCGCATCAGCTTTGTGATGAAAGATGTTTCCTCTCTGGGGGGAAGAAACGGCATCAAGGAGAAGGAAAAGTGTAAAACATGTCTGAGTGGTTTGGATGAGGACGGAGCCAGAAGCCGAACCCATCTGGCCCCTGATCCAGGACCGGTCTGGTCTGTGCCGTCTGATCTGGGAGCAGCTCTGAGCTTCTGGAACAGCTGCGAGTCCCAAAAACACACAAACACACATCGATTCTCTGGAACAGACTTCCATCCGAGCCCACGGGGGA
Source organism: Aeoliscus strigatus (assembly GCA_901007665.1). Lineage (NCBI taxonomy): Eukaryota > Metazoa > Chordata > Actinopteri > Syngnathiformes > Centriscidae > Aeoliscus > Aeoliscus strigatus. The sequence continues at coordinate 16,226 of CAAKHB010000214.1, read as the reverse complement.
CGAAGACTGAAAAATAACTGAGCGGCGATGAGCTGTCAAGAAAGAAAAAGGTTATGTCAGTCGGTACAAAACGTCTGCGAGGTTCCAACGTCCACAGACGCAAGAAAATCAGTGGAGAAGGAGAAACCAACTCAGGTTCATGTGGAACTGTGTTTCATCTGCTCCCCGGTTGTGTAGTTTCTCTCTGCTTTCGGGGGCGGCGGCTCCGTGTGGGGCCACTCACTGGGCTCGGCGGGGGGCAGCTGAAGACGTGTGTTCTCATGGACTGACCCTTTAAATATCTGTACGAACTGGATACGGTTTCCAGGACGACGGTGCCAGACTTTGGACCGGGATGGAAACTGAGCGGAGGAATGTTGGAGCGTTCTCAGAAGCTTTTTAGGTTCCCGCAGAGTCCACAGAACCCCCAGAGGACGGAGGGGAAAAGTTCAAGAAGTTGTGTTTCAGCACATATTTAAAAGACACACAAAGATCTGTGTGTGTGTGTGTGTGTATGTGTGGACGGAACGTGAACACACAAACCTTGGAGCAGTCTCACCTGGTGAGGTTCCATCTGATGGACACACCTGCATGTTTCCGTCAGTTTCTATCAAACATCAGACTGGATCCATCATGGTTCCTCTGCTCACGCGATGAAGCGACACCTGATTTGCTTACTCATCGCCTGTTGACGACTTGTTTTTCTCCACCAAAGTACTTTTATTTTCAGTAGACAGGATCTGATCAGTTTGACCATAAAAATCCATCCTGAGGGGTCACGTGATCATGTGACAAGTCATGGTGTCGACGCAGCTGACTCCGAGTTACCGTTGGAATTTGAACTTGTTACGGTCAAACACGGGAGCATGAACAGCCCACAGACGTCATTCAGTCATTCAAACATCCAGAATGTTCCAGAATGAGGAGCAGAGTGCCACACGTCACGTCGGCAGATGAAAACACAACACGGAGGCTCAGTCCTCCATCTCTTCAGCTCCTTTTCCCTCCCCCTCTGTACCAAGTAGGCCAGTTGATGTGGGACAGCGACCCCCCATCCGGCTCTCGGTGGAAGCGTCCGTCAGCTCGCCGTGGGGGGGGGATTCATTCCCATCCAGTCTGACCTGCAGTCGATCCTTGGAATGAGTTCAGTATTTGTAGTTTCTAGTAGTTTCTGTGTCTGAGTGGATTCATCATTAGTTCCTGTTCATCCTCTCACAGCCGGTGGACACAAAACAGAGGCTAGTGACGTCACAGCTCTGATGTCACACGCTGGCATTAGTTGGATGAGTGTGATTTGACACACACACACACACACACCTCTCTGTCCATCTCTGAATTCCCTCACCAGAGGGTCAAAGTCACACGGCGTTCACTCATCTTGGGCCACAGCGGGTGACTGACCTCAATCAGTCCCAGGACACACACACACACACACACACACACACACACACACGCAGACAGCTGCTGTTGAAAACTGCACCCCACAGAGTCTGAAGAAGGAGGAGGTGTTGTTGAAGGACGAGCCCCCACAGCTCCGGCAGTTTCCTCTGAAGTGTAACAACAATCAACCGCAGCGGCCGGCGGAGTGTCCGGCGCCCGACCGACGCCCTAGACTAGTTCCTGTGAGAAGGCTGGTGTCGATGGACACGACCAGTCGAAGCTCAGTGTACGTGAAGTCACGTGTAGGTGTAGGTGAATTTGTTTTTCACCACGTTCATGTCTGTTTGTTTTCACTTTCACCTGAGAAAAACACACACGATCCAATCGACTGTGTGAAAAGGACACAAAGGACACAAAGACAACGTGTGTGTGTGTGTCTCATCCGTTCATCTCGTCCATCACTCCCCCTGAACATCTTCATTCATGACGTCTTTGTGAACCAATCTCACACTTTGGAAGGTCGTTCAGCCGGATTCGTCAGTCATCAGAGGACACAGAGTCCACATCCGATCAGAATTCTGTACGACACACCTGCACGCTCTGCGGCAGATCCACCACCGGCTGCAGCCCCCCCCCACACACACACACACACACATACCTCATTAATGGTCAAAGACGAACCGCGGCGGCACTGACCACGAGCCGACACACACACACAACGACGGAACTGAGCGTTTGTGGGTGAGATTCTCTGCCAGCTCCTCTGGAACAACGCTGGGACTGGTTGTTGTGGTTGGCGGGGGCCTGAACAGACACGGGTCAGCAGGTCGCACATGACACACGTCTGCAGACACCGTCAGTGATCAGGGACCTCCGGGGCGGAGCCGATGTCTCTGTGAAGGTTCTCACTCATCCACGTCAGAGGATCTTACATCTTGGAGTCATTCGGAGGCGACTGGACCGTGGCTCAAGAAGCTTCTCGGAGGAGGGGCGTCTTCAAAAACAGCCCCTGGTATTATTCTTTGTGTGTGTCTGTGTGTGTGTTCTTCAGGCGAGTGTGCGACTGGAGCAGTTTGTCCTTGTAACCTGGCAACGAGTGTGAGGAAGCGGAGCCTCACGTAGAAAGATGGAGGTCCTGATCATGAGCGGTCGACCTTCTACTCCCGACGGGGCAGATCGACACACCACTGCACGCTGTTGGACAGGAGAGAACAAGGACTCACAAGTCAGAGTCCGAGTTTGATGGAGAGACGACGGAGAAGACGCTCTTGATCGGCCGTCAACCTGACTACGACGCCGTGGACCTCCTGAGCAGCTCCACGCTCCCTCAGCAGACCAGTCTGACGTCCTCAGCTCGTACCAGTGAGGACACAGTGACGTCAGGTCCTAAATACACCAGCTGCCCGTGGACGTGGTGCACACGCAGCGTCCTACAGTCTGTTGTCACCACGCAGCGCCCCTGAGGCTCCTCCTCCTCCTCAGAAGAAGAAGATCTGTTCGAGAGCTGAGCCATGTTTTTTGAATCATCTGGTCCCAGAAAGACGCCGTGGAACGTTCTGACAGAAATGATTCAAACGCGTCGTGGTCAACGAAGCACCAACTGATCTCTGCCTCCTCCTGCTCACACACCTGTGTGTGTGTGTGTGTGTGTGTGTGGGAGGGGGGTCAGAGGGACATGACACGGTTCATCTTGGAGAGTCCCAGCGCTCACACGTTCATATCTGGAGGACGTTGTCTGTCACATCACTTCCTGTCTGTCACCTCAGACGACCCCATCACACCTACTCAGCCCAGAAGAGACGACACAGCGATGCAGGGAAGGAGATATCCCCCCCACACACACACACACACTCCCCCCGACTTGTCTATTTTTCATTTCATGTTCTCCTCCCTACAGATGCCGGGGAATTATTCTCTTTGTTGCTCGTCCTCCCACTTCCTGCTACCGTCTATTTGCCTCTTCAAACTGCCTCCCGTTCTCTCCGGACTCTCCCCCGCTGTCTCCCCCCCCTTCATCTCAGTCTTTACTCTCTGTTTATTCCAGTTTCTCGCTCTCATAAATGCTTTCCTGAGGTTCACTTCGACAAGGAGTGAACGCGTCAACGGACAGAATCAGATTCAGACGTCACACTGGAGCATCAGTTTGTTCTCCTCACGTAAACGTCCCGAGAGACAAAAGACATTTGGAGCCAGAGGTCCGAGTGGCTCAGTGACTCATCACCTCTGTGTTTGTGACGAGCGGTTCGAGTCCAGATGTTAGCAACCCCCCCCCCCCCCACACAAGGATTAGTCAAGTATTTGGGGGGGGATTCCAACGGATGCCGTGTGAATAATTCAAACACGAACAAGACAAAGTCAGATGAACCTCAAACCTCAGACGAACTGTGTGACATCAGAGAGAAGAGCGTCATCGGGCATGATGCAATCAACAGACAAACAAACAAATCTCACCTCCTCTGTGTGTGTGTGTGTGTGTGTGTGTGTGTGTCAGTCAGAGTCAAAGTCTAATTCTCACACGCTTCACTGCGCAGTAATTGAGAGGAATGAAATGTCAGCTGGGCACCTGAATTTGATCACACTGTTCATTTTTCTCTCCAACGTCTGCGTTTCCTGTACGTGACGAGTGTGAGAACGTCCGTCTGGTTCCGTGTCGGCAGCCGCGCAGACGGAAGCGGTGGCTGAGTCAGGCTGCATCAATAACACATGGGTCGGTCTGACAGCACTGAAAGATTCATGCCGGTGATGAGAGCGCCTTTCATTGGTATGACATCACTTCCTGCACGAGTCAACAGAAAAAACAAACGGAATCTTCAGTTGGTTCCAACACACACGTCAAACTCACATGTCGATGCACAGGAACTACGCTGGTGTTTTATTGGAGAAAAACACTGGACCAAACCCATTGGAAGCATGAACAGATCCTTCACATTCTCTGTTGTCAAAGCAGTCGATGGGTTAATTCCCCAGTCCAAGTACTAGTACAGAGTAGTACCAAAAGGCAAAAGACAACGGAGGATCACAGCGATTAACGCAAAGACGCACGAGGAGAGAACGAATGAGACCTGGAACAGACCCGTGACCATCAGTCTGAACATTGACACCCAATCCGACAACGACCATCTCACGTCAGATGTTCTCACCAACATGGCGACGTTTGGAACCAGCACTTTTCTTCACTGAATCAAATAACTTTCTGGAATTTGACTCGGAGCCCTCGGAGTGACAAAAGTTCTTCAATAATTTAAACCTGTTTGAAGGCCAAAAAATGTCAAGTGTGAAATCAAAGTTTAATACAGAAATATTTGAAGCCGCTTTCACTGCAGAGAACTGACTGATCGACTGATCACGGTGACCACGGTGACCACGGTGACCACGGTGACCACGGTGACCGGCTCAATGCTGAAAGACGTCAACATGACTGGTTCTCCACCTGGTTCTCCACCTGGAGGTTAAATATTGCTGAATCAAATGTGAATTTCTGTCTGTCTGCCTGTCTGTCTGTCTGTCTGTCTGTCTGCCTGTTTAATAGTAATCATGATACGCTTTAATAAACAATGATAAATAGACAAGGAACTTTCCAAAACAATGAACAACGTGTTTAAACTCAGGGAACAAACATCTGAAGTCAGTCAGGAGCATCTGACGGTCAGATGTCTGTAAACAGACCATCTCATCGGCTCCTTCTGTCTCTGATCGTCTCACGCTGACGCGTCCGACCTCGCCATGAACCAGTCGCAGCTCGATGAACCCGACAATCTGCATCAGCATCATAATGAGAATTAACTCCATCGCACTGCACGTCCATTGTTACAGTCCCTCCATTGTCCCGTCCATTGTTACAGAGGGACAAGAGACACAGGAGGGACAAGAGACACAGGAGGGACAGGAGGGACAGGAGGAACAGGAGGGACAGGAGGAACAAGAGGGACAGGAGGGACAGGAGGGACAGGAGGGACTGGAGGGACAAGAGGGACAGGAGGGACAGGAGGAACAAGAGAGACAGGAGGGACAGGAGGGACTGGAGGGACAAGAGGGACAGGAGGGACTGGAGGGACAAGAGGGACAGGAGGGACAGGAGGGACAGGAGGGACAGGAGGGACAGGAGGGACAGGAGGGACAGGAGGGACAGGAGGGACTGGAGGGACAAGAGGGACAGGAGGGACAGGAGGGACAGGAGGAATGCCCCCCCACCCCAACTGTGAACACACCTGACGTCTGTTTCCTGTTTCTACTCGTGTCAACGCGCCAACGCCACAAAAGTCCACAAACTCATCAAACTACTTTGTTGTTTCTGGCAACAGAGGGGAGACATCGCATCTGTCCTGGGACACACCGACCCCTCCCCGCAGGACCAACGACAGATGGACACCAGTGTGATCACACGCACACACACACACACACACACACACACACGGACCGTCCATTTCCTGTCAGAGGAGCCGTCCCGTCGACCGGAGGAGACGTCCTGGTTCCCGTTTCCTCCTGTGGGGGCGTCACCGGGGGCTCTGGTTCTACTGACGAACGAGTGGGACGTTGGCAGCGATGGAACTCAAGCTGCCGACTGATTTTCCTGCTGCAGCCAAAAATTCGTTGTGACTTTTGTTTGCGCGGAGCTGACGAGCAGATGGTGGAATGTTCAGAGCTGCTGCTTTACGCTCCACCTGTCCTCGGATTCTCTTGTTGAATTGTTGATTGACACACGTTTGGGGGACATCTGCCCTCTGAGCTGAGGTGGAGCCTGAATTTCCTCCCCGAGGGAAAAGTCGGACAAACACCCAGAGCTGCTGGCGGTTAATTAACTGCCTGGTCCCATCGGAGCTGCTGATTATTGATTGGTGGGTTTTATCTGTGGCACTTCTTTGATACGTAAAGTTCATCATAAGTCAAATGAATTATTGGAACATTACGGAATATTCCACCGGTCATCTTCATGAGTTTCTTTTTCGGTGCTGAATGGAAATTAACAAAGTTTCAAACACTACGGGATCAAAACTTCTTAATCTGATTGGAGCATACAAACACGCAAAATGGTGATTTTATAATTAAAGCTTAAATGAATTCAGAATTAAGAACAGAGGCCTGGCGTAGAATGCATGGAGCCCATTATGCAGTAATTACATGTCATTTGGAGTCTATTTCACAGCTGAGCAGACCAGTGGACTCTGCTGTTTACCAGCTGTGGATTCTGGGTAAATAAGGGTGAATGTTCATTACCGGGTCCACGTCTGGTTCAGCTGAGGCGATTAAAATGGCTTCAAGTCTAAATACACTCTCAGTGGTTTGTGAATCGTCGGCAGCAGCGGATCAACACCGCTCTGTCTCAGCTCCTGGATTTTACATGAAGTTAAATGTTTGTTTTTTTTATGTGAATAAAGTTTCGGTCACGACCCGATGGGTCGGGCCCTGGCACCGGCCTTCACAGATGTGTGTGTGTTGATAAAAGGCGCTCTTGTCATCTTGAATTAAGCGTGCCGACGGACTTGGACTCTCCAGAGGTCTCCACCAGAGATCCTGTTTGCTCCTCAGACCCCTCAGACCAGGGTGTTCCCTGGAATCGGTGTGGTAAACGGTAGGAGGACGTCTGAGCGCTGACGTCGGGTTCTTCAGTGTCATGAAACATCAGAGACAGTCGAATGAACAGGAGATGAGATGTGCAGCAGTCACCGCGTCCTTTCCCCCGACAGCCTCAGTCAGAGATGACAACGTACGAATGTGCTGAATTTATTTTTATTTGTTGGTTTGGAAGCGACACGGCACAAGAACAAACAGATGTAAATATGCTGACGGTAGGAATTGGCTTCTCTCGTTCTCTCGGCAGGAATTCCTGCAGTTATGTGTGTATGTTTGAGTGTGTTTGTGTGTGTGTGTGTGGGGGGGCCATCATTAGTTTGTTTTGCAGACTGGAGGTAAATCAGCGCCGCGTCTTGTGTGTGTGTCTGTCAGCCTTGAACATTTACATTCCAAACTCCTCAAACATCCCGGTGGAAGGTTCCTGAAACAGGAAGTCATTTCCTGTCTGAGCTGAGAGACGAGAAAGAGACAGGAAGAAGTAAACACTCGACCAAATGGGGAAATGGGACATTTCACCTGCTGCTTCAGGTCAGATGCCTCCTGCTCCGTCTGGGACCTTCCCCCTCCCGCAGGGGGGGTTGTCCTGCTGGTACTTTCCAGTTTTTCCTTCCAGGAACGTTGTACTATTTTCACGCCCCGTCGTCTGTCGGATGTGTGTTTTCTGGAAACGCACACACCTCCACCGGAGAAAACCACGAGCGACGACATGAAACAGCGTGAGACATTTCGTCGACTGCAAATTGTCATCGAGGTCCGTAAGCAGAGGAGGGAAAATACCTGGATCCACCACCCACACACACAACGTATAATGAGGACGGATCCAGACAGAACCGGTCCAAGAGTCCAGAGGGGTGGACAACTCAAATCTAAAAAGATGTCACTAACATAAAGTCCCACACACGCGCCAGCGGAGCAGCTCATCGTACACGAGTCACTTTTGACAGTTGTTTGACGGTTGTTCTCTGTTCCTCAATCGGAGCAGAGAACAACCGACGAGTGTTTACTGAACATCTGCAGCAGCAGACGTCGTGTGGCTCCTCCTGTTCACCTCCTCCCAATCAATCCTGGGTTTATTGCAGCGGAAAAGAGATTCCGAGTGATTCTACCTGAAATGAAAAGGAGAGAAAGTCTGTGAAAGGTGATTTGAGTGATTTGAGTCTCAGAGTGAAGTGTGTGTCTGTGTCTGTCCACCTTCCAAACGTTCTCCAAGCTACTCTCATCTCAGCTCTGCTCTACGGATAAAAACCCCGCAAGCACGTTTGTACGTTTCTCTTCAGCTGAACATTCCGGCGGGTCCATTTAAAGACGTTCTTCAGCCCGTCGGTTTGAATGCCGACAGCTCAGAAGGAGAAACGTCCTTTGGGCTGTTTGGGACGTGTCCACCTCCAACAGGACCGATGCAAGTTTCACCTCCAGACACACGTCGGGGGTTTGCTGGCTCTGGTCCAATGAGCCCGTGACATCACGGCACCGGGTAGCTCAGGCCCGGACACGACGGACCCGAGCAGTAATCTGCTATCGCAAGCGTCCACATGGAGAGAGCGAAGATGAATGTGATGAAGGTTTCCAGGGAGCGTCAGGGACAGAAGAGAGAAGTGGTTTCATGCTCCGAATGCAGCCAAGGCTTTGTGTCACCTCGAAAGCACCGGCGCTCGTCCTCACATACGTACACAGGTCCTTCACCTTCACCTGACGAAACAGTGTGTGTGTGTGTGTGTGTGTGTGTGTGTGTGTGTGTGTGTGTGTGTGTGGTAATCCACACACACACAGAGAAAAACCAACACATCCGTATTGACTCGACCGACGCCTGGGACGTCGGACCAGAACCAACAGAGACAAGAAGAGAAAAGAGACACGTCTCTGATCGGCCTCATAGCAAATGTTTATCTTCTGAGAGACGTCAGGAGAGGAATCAGAAATCGGTCTGCACCTCGGTCACAGGACGGACTCAGACTGGAAAGTCTTCCCTCGTCGATTTTCAGCAAACGAGCTGAAGTGTGCTGAAAGTCATCGTCAGTCTCTGTGCAGTGAAAGCAGCGGGTGAAGCGACTCCACGTGACACCCCCAGGACCGACCGTTTGTCACAGAGTGAGAGTTCTGATGAGAAACCGACTGACGGCTCAGCTCAGGAAGCTGTAGCAACACCGTCAGGAGGAGGGGGGAAAGACAGCCATGGGACTGAACAGGAACGGTGGTGTGTGAGACCGTTGAGATGTTTGTTTCTCTCTCTTCGCTCATGTGACGAGGTTAGAATAATGTCGTTTAATGCCACGGATCAATCATGTGCAAAGGGACATGACACAGTGGACGGTTGAAGAGCTGCGTCCTGCAGGATGTTCAGATCAGCGTCAGCGTTTACAACTAGTCGACGATTAATCAAAGCTCCGAAAAAAAATGTTTTTATTTAAGTCAGTTTGTTAATTCTCAATGATGTCGTGTCGACAAAGACAGCAGAAGGGAAAAGAGACATGAAAGGAACGTCATCGCTCAAAGATGTCTGAACAAGACCAAAGGAGTCCATCGCCATGGTGACAGCGGAGGACGACAACCCGTGTGAGGAGCTTGAGGCTCCAATAATGATGAGGATGATGATGATGATGATGATGGTGATGGTGAGGATGACGAGTGCTTGACCACAAACGAGATTGAAAAAACAAGAAAACAAGGACAGAAGGGCTCAAACCCTCCAGAACAATAAAACGTAGAGACAATTCAAACTGAGCCTTTCTGACCGAACACTTTCTGACCAAAGACACGTGACCCAACCAGCTGCTGGGGGGGTCAACACGACGTGGTTCGAGTGAAAGGGACAAAGAACAGAATAGAAGAGAATTCTTCTGCTGTTGAAGTTCCTTCAACACCTGAAGACGCTGACACGTTCCATCATCTCCCAGTCTCCTCCACGCCATCCACCAGATTCATCCGGAACAGTTGAGTCCTGGTCCACGGCCCGTCAGTGCCGATAGAACATTCTGGAGCAGCTCGACGGCGTCGTTGACAGAGTTACAGGAAGAATGGAGGCTGATTGGCTGACTGCGCTCTAATGTTTGCTGCAGAGTGTGTGGGCATTCCTCCATCAAACCCCCCCGCTGCCACGGGGTGTGTGTGTGTGTGTGAGCTCAGCACTTGGATCCAGATACGATACCAACGTACGATACCTGAGAAGTTTGACGATGCTGCACTGATGTAACTCCCTTTATTAAACCAACAGACGGTGAACGGGGGGCACTGATCTACGACACCTTCGTGGTGCCCACAGCGCTCACATTCACCCGTTCACAACTACGACAACGACATCATAACTCAGAGCAACGATCAATGCAAATGGGACTTTGTAGAATGACTGTTGAGAAGTCTCCGCTCATCACGGAGGAATTTGCATTTAAATGGTGTTTACTGGTTCAGTACAAGAATCTTTTCATTCTATTTCTCCTGCAGCTGGTAAACAGCTGTGAACCAGCACGGCGACAGCAGGTTGTTTGATCAAATACCTTCTGATTGGTGCTGAAGCAAATACCTGAGCTCCTCCAGCCTTTGTCAGAGCCGCAATAAAAACAATCCACACAAATGAGCCGCGTGATGAGTGGATGTATTTATGAGAGGTCGAATCGACACGCACAGACCCACACACGATGTAGATGAAAGTAAATGACACAATGAAATCAATGACACAGCTCCTAAAACCCTCGACATCACCGACTGGATTGGTAACTGAATTCACAACCTCCACACAAAGAGGATTCAAGGAATCTCAAATCGAATTGGGCTTAAATCCTCCGTTTGACTCTGGACTGGAACGTTCTCACGTCATCGATCACACAGCACGAGCACGAGGGAACCTGGATAACAACACTGCCACCAACAGGTGGAAAGAAGAACAGGTCCTCTGACTGTGGAAGGACACTGGGTCCATCTGGTCCTGAGGACGTACACACACCTGAACCCATGACACAGGTAAAGACTGAATGGACCGGTGTTGAACCGAACAAACTGCCAGAGCCGTCTCACACACACACACACACACACACACACACACACACACACACACACACACACACACACACAGTTCTACTGAAAGAGGTGAAAAGGGAAAAAAAGGAAAATGTGTTTGTGTCGAGCAGAAAGAAGCAGCTGCAGGCGAAAAGAGCTCGAGACGGAAACTGACGCTGAACACCAGAACCCCAGAGCCAATGAGAAGAAGATCGCTGCAGCTGTGAGATCCAACAGAATAAAACCAGCGCTGATGTCAGTGTGTGTGTGTGTGTGTGTGTGTCACGTGGGATTACACTCCCATTCTTTGTCACTGGATGTGGAGACTTGACACATCCGTCACGTAGCTGCAAACAAACATTTGTGACCCAACGATAAATGAAAAGTCACCGTTCTCTGTGACTGCTGCTCGCCGCCGCGCAGGAATGAAACCTCATAATATTTGGAATTAAAAGCAGTTTCCCGTCTAATGAAACATATCCACATGAGTGCCGGCAAATCAATTCCTCGGTTATGTTCTTCAGGCGCCGCCGTCCCTCCGGGGTTTCCATCCTGATGTGCTATTACATTTTCCATTATCAGACCTCTTTGTGTTACGATGAGGTTGTATTAAAAGTTATGCTGTTCTCACGGTGGTTTTAATTTCCAGGTTTTTTTATTGTTATTGTGAGGTGTTTGTTGGATAATGAAAGTGGTTGGACGCACGCGGACCGAGGACGTGACAGTTTACAGACAAACCCACCTCATTATGGTGTCGTCGTCGTTTCCCTGCGGACTGAGGCTCCACGTTGGATCCACCTCACCTACGACGTCCGGTTAAAACACTCACTAAACGCCTCGGATCCCTGCACGAGCGTTACGTAGAACCTCTTACAGCTGTTGCCATGGTGATGCTTCACGTGCATCATCATCAGCCTTCTCCAAACACAAAAGGAGAACAAACTCTAAACAGGATGAAGACGTTAACGACCTGGAACCAAAGTAAAGACACCGAAGTCTGCAGCACAAACGGTCAACGAACCAGAGCCGGACGAAGGTCCGAGCAGGAGAACGGCAGCTGCAGTCGCTGTGGAACGTCAAATACCATCAAATTACCATCAAATATTCATGGTGTCTGGTTGGAAAGTGAAACTGCTGCACAACAACTACAGGATTACTGCAGCTCTGCTTCACGTCACACACATGCACTCACACACACACACACAGGAAGTGAAATGGTCCAGACAGAACGAGTCGACAAAGGAGAATCACGGAGGCTCAGTGGGAATCTGATGGGAATGTAAAGCAGCTGCAGCAAGCTGACATCTGGCTTCACGGTGTGCTGACACTTTGACTTGACCTTTGACCTGCTGGATGAAGAGAAGCAGCTTCTGTCACTGCGTGTGCGTGTGTGCGTCAGACGCAGCCTGAACCTCTGTCATCACAGATCGGCTGTGAAACAGGATCAACACTCTGACCTTTGTCCAGACTCAGACACGTTCGGCGTCAATCACCGTGACGATGAGAGAGGAAGGTGTGTGTAACTGCCACAATCCACCCATCTGCTCGCACGCATCACGTCCACGATCCCGCGAGGAGGGAGGGAGAGGGACGGACGCAGATATTCAGTCTATAGAAAACGCCTTTAATTGGGGTCTGCACAGGCACATAAACAGAGTTTGCCCTGCAGCGCTGACTTACAGGCGCAGGCCCTCGAGACTCCTGGCTGGTTCACACACACACACACACACACACACACACACACACACACACACACAGCTTATTTAACTTCCAGTGCAGCAGATGAGATCAACGCTGACGTTCGTGCCGACAGAGACAAACAATCATTCACACACTTTCTCCTTCTGTTCAATAAATTCTTCATGTAAGATTTTTCTTTTTCTTCTGGGGGAAGAAAGCCCGTTTATTTTTACAGCTGGTCTTGAAACTGGCAGGGGGAGACGACGTCCTCTGTGTTTTATATTCAACATTTGTTGTCACCTGAGTGGAGGAAGACGGGGAACCAAGAGAGACTGAGAAATCAAGAGAATGGTGTGGAACCTGTGAGGCTGTTGGTGATGGATTCAGCCCGGAAGGAAGGAGGGGGGGGGGGGGGGGGCCAGAAAA